>VXBB01003072.1:42613-63834 GCA_013399915.1 Illadopsis cleaveri | reverse complement strand
GCTCTTGTGAGACTCCACCTGAATTACTGCATGCAGCTTTGGTGTGCCCAACGTAACTGTTGGAGCAAGTCCAGAGGAGAGGCAGAAACCTGATAAGAGGACTGGACCACCTCGTTTATAAAGACAGGCTGAGAAAGCTGAGGCTGTTCACACTGGAGAAGGTTGTATGGAGGCTTCATAGGCTGTGTCTAGTATGAGAAAGGGGCCCGCCAGGAAAGGGACACTACATCAGGAACCGCAGTGACAGTGACAAAGACAAATTGAAAGAAGGGAGATTTAGGTTAGATATTAGGAAGAATTTTTTTACTGTGAGGGTTGTTAGACACTGGAACAGGTTGCCCAGGGAGGTTGTGGATGCCCCAACCCTGGCAGTATTCAAGGCCTGAATGATAAGGGGAGGGGTCCCTCCATCTGGCAGGGGCAGTTGGGATTAGATGATCCTTGAGTTCCATTTCTCCCCTTTAGCATTCTATAATTCTGTCACCCACAGACTGAAAAGCTAATAGTTTGGGAAGAGTAGTAAACCTCATGATCAAAAACCAAGTTAGGACTGCTAAGTAATAAAGTTAGTGTGTTATTGCTGATGTTTTCAGACAGATTTTTATTGATTGATTTTGTACATATCACATGTTTTTAAAGTCTGAGGTTGTTACAGCTTTGCTGGCAAAATGATACACAGGAATGATATGACAGGGCTCTCAAGAGTTCTACAAATAATTCAGAAATTCTTTCTATTTTGGGGATTTCCTTTTCCTTTTTTTTTTGCCTTATTTTTATTTTGTTTTTAATGAGGCCTTGATTCAGGCACAGCTCTACTTACAAATCATGTATATGTTGTGAAAATTTTGCTAGTATCAACAAGACACAAAACATACTGTACTGTATGGACTACAGCATAAAGTATGGATTCTTGATACATGTTTTAAGTTGTCAGCATGCTTTATTAATAAAATTGCATTGAATTCTCTGACCATTAGTTCAAGAATAGTCGACTAATTCATATTCAGAGAGGAGAATGTTCCTAAATAAACTTTCTCTTTTCTTTTCAGTGGTAGTTTTGTTCCTACTTACAAACGCAGTGGTAGACAATCATTATGACAGAGAAGATAAAATCATAGAATCATAGATTCATTTTCACTAGAACAGCCCTCTGAGATCATTGAGCCCATTAGCATAATACTGCAAAATTCAACACTAAAGCATGTCCCTAAGTGCCACATTTACACGTATTTTAAATGCCTCTGGGGCTGATGACTCTACCACTTCCCTGGGTAGCCTCTTCCAATGTTTGACAACCCTTTTGGGGAAGTTTTACCTAAAATTCAATCTAACACACACACACACATCCCCCTACCATCCTGCCCGTTCAGTGGAACTTGAGGCCATTTCCTCTTATCCTATGACTTGTCAAAAAAGACCAACCACCACCTGGATACAATCTCCTTTCAGACAGTTGCAGGGCATGATAAGGTCTTTCTTCAGCCCCCTTTTCTCCGGGCTAGTATAGACCTTTGTCTCTAACCATATATTTCTGTGCATGAGGGCACCTGCAAGTCTCAGGATTAGCCAGCTCCACTCCTCACAGCTGGCTCTAGCCTACAGTGTTATCCAGCCCTAGAAGCCTTGACCCTTATGTGTGGCCTGTGGTTTCAGGGAAACGAGCAATTGAAACAGAAGTGATTTGCATGACTTTTCGTCAGCAGGTGGAAATTCTGCTGTTTTCTTTTTCCATGAATGCAGGACTGAAACCCCATTCATTTACCTTATTTGCTGATGGTGGTGTTTTTTTCTGAATCTGGTAAACATTGAAAATCAGAATTTATTGAGCTGGATTCAATAACATTCTGTTGACCAGCACTACATATGTATATTTCATCATACTCCACCTTACTATAACTCATTGTACAATGTAAGAAAAATGCTAGTATATAATGGCAGAAACAATTAAATTGCAGGTGGTACAGGGGGAATTTTTTGTTCATAGAATGTGTTTAAAGTTCTGTTGCTGTGAATAATGAAACATTTTAAAAGATCTTTAACCTTTTCAGTAAATAAACAACATCCATAAAAATAAAGCTGAGTTCTGTAAAAGCCCATAAGATAGAGATCCTATTTCTCACAAGTTATTTCCAAGTGAGTTATTCTTAAGAGGCCTAATATAAGTGCAGAAAGAAACTAATAGGTTGTATTTCTTAAATCTCTGATATCATCTGGAACAATATCCTTTAAAAATGATATTCCATTATGAGACAATAAAAAGATGAAAGAATAAGATAACTGCACTAAAGATTATTAGCCCCGTAAAATAGGATGCATATCTGGTTTTGTAATGTTGATAGTACATGTTCCAGTAGAGTATTTTGGTCCAACCATGCCTCTTAAAATCAGAAATCTTCTCATAGCTCTTACAATTGCCACCATAACATGATATACCTTCCTGCACATCTAGAGGGGAATCCTTAGTGTAGGTGACAAGAGTCAGAAGTGAACTGAGGGTTTGGAAAGGTGTAAAAAGTATTAATACATTAATAGAAATGTTACTAATACAACTACACATGTCAATGCTCTCCTAAAACTATTCTGGAAAAATCTCTGTGAAAATTTCCTGGAAAATCTTAGATTTCCTCACCTATACTGTTCTCCCTGCAGTGTCATCTGCCAACTCAGGCAGGTTTCAGGTGAGATGTTTATTGCCCCAGACAGACTGGTGCTTCAGTTAAGGTCTTGCAATAGATCCCCATTGCTGCTTAATCATGAACTGCATCTTAAATGCTAGAAATCTCATGAACAGAGTCCTCTGAAGATAACACAGACCTGATGAGGGTTAATCAGAGAGTTTTCATCTACAGTGAGTGCCTAGTGACTTGGGTCATTTGAATTAGATCTTAATACAGAGAGGACAGTGACCCAGTGATCTAAGGGGCTGCTGCTCTTTGAGTTCTCTGCCTCCCATAGAACCAGAGCAAGTTGAATTACTTGATGACAGGAGTAATTTGATCTTTCTAGGAGGAACGATTTGTCTTTTATAATCCTATGGAACCATTTCCTCTAAAAATTAGGGTGAGCATGAAAAATGTAGAAAACACAAGAAATATATAACCAGTATGAGAAGTCCAGCAGCTGTAGTTCTTTCATTTTAAAAAAGTTAATTTTTCTGCTTTATTTGCTCTATTGAAGCTACCTTTCCCTTCCCTAGTAGTGCAGAGTGGTCTGTTGTTTGTGGTGAAGATTTTACTGCTGATAAAATTTTTGGAAGTAAAAATTTCAAAATAATTTGTAATAAAAGGCCCATCATTAATTACAATCATTTTAATAAAAGTGCTTGTTAAAATAGCAGACAGGGATGTATCTTGTATATCATTGATAATGCATGGTAATAAAGGCAAATAAGCAAGAATTTTATGAGCCAAGGACTAGGCCTTCCATTAATTTATGTGAGGAATGACATCTACACATTAAAATCATTATTTCATTTTTTGTCCTTGGAAAAGTATGTGAGGTATCTGAAACATAATTTTAAAAAATAAAAAGCCCTGATTAACAAAGGATAAGTAGTCAAAAAATCTGTAATGGTAATAAACTGTTTTTCAGAATGATCTCATGATTAGATGTTAACTTTTTAGGTTATCTTAATGTATGGTAATAGTTCTTCACCTGGGAAGTGTGTGGAATATACACATGGAGATGGCCAGGAAGAGATCATTCTGAGATGGTTTCAGTTGAGTGGAAGAGAAAGGTGGGCAAACAGCACAACAAATAGAAAAATCAGAATCTATTCAACAACCTGCTCAATACCCAGTACACTAGCTGCCACTGCAATGCTGACAACTGCAGTGTGAAAGTGGTTTGTCTCTGGCCTTTTCTTTTTTTTTTTTTTTTTTTTTCAAAACTGGTTTGCCAAGGTTAAGAGCTGAAAGTCTCAGTGATTTAGTTTCAGATTCCTGAATCTAAGCACTCACTTTGGCACAGTGGCTTTGTTGGATTTGGAAGCTTGCAAATGCATAATATTTTGCATTCAGGTTTTCTGAAATACATGCAGTTTGTTTTTGTGAAGCAGAAGAATGCCTGGGGCAAAAGATGTGGGCAAAGGAAAAGAGCAAAGGGATAAGAAGCCTTGTGGATGATAGATTGCTGCCACATGGCTCTGTGGAAATAACTGCAAATTAAAGAGGTTGTCAACAGTTATTTGTCTGTGGGACTTTGCAGGGAGTTAATATTTTGTTGAATCAACTTCTCCAGATCTGAAATGGAGCTGAAGTGTCTTTTAAAAATGTTCAGATGGACAGACTATAGTATCAAATCACAGATCTGTTACTATTAGGTAAGCTGTACACTCCACTCTCATTGGGGGAAGACTATAGTTGGTATTTCAAGCTGAATAAAGACTTTAGTATTTAATTTATTAATACAAATGGATATTGAGTTAAACGGTTCAACTGAAGCAAAAATCTGGTAGTTGAGTACTAAAGTATTAAACTGAGCTTTATTTCATAAGGTCTGAATGGATGATGCTCATTGCATCTTTGTGCAAGCACTATGAATATAATTGTAATATAATTTCATTTTATATCAAGAGTTGGCACTCTTCAGAATATATTTCCATTTTTGGCAGATTTTTATTTTCCTGTTAAGAATCAAGAAAACATTTTCCCAGTTAAAAGCCAAACAACAATGTCCATCTAAATAAACAGGGACTGAATATTTTTCACAAATAGTCAACAGCAAGGGTTTCAGAACTTTTCAGCATTTTAGTGTACATAAAGGTATGCTTTTCATCAGCTTTAATAGATTATTCCTTATTTAAGATTCCACTGTTTTGTGTGGATGAATGGAATGAAGAAATGTGAAAAATGACAAAGGAGGTGATGCTGTAGTCTAGGTTATTCATCTTGGAGCCTCCCAGAACAATGAATTCCTGCCTGATGGAAGTAATTTCTTGTTCTAGGTCCTGGGCTAACAGATTACTTGAATGGCTCAGCATCATATTTCCATCTTCTCTTTTCATGTTCTATGTTAATATGCTGTAATGACACTCACACTGTTTTATTTATTGCACAAAATGATGCAAAAAAAAAAAAAAGCTGTTTTGTTCTTCATTATGTGAAAGATGTTGAGAAATTCTGTATCACTGCAGATGTTAGTAGATTTGTGCCATGTAAATTGGGTATGTTAATGATGTTACAAAGTGTTCTAATCAATGTTTATTCTGTCATATTTTATTTTTATTTGTTTTTCAAAATGTATGTACATATGGTACAGGAACCTTAAAAATCATAATAAGGCAGTCAGATTGAAATACAGGCTTTAAGTTAAGTACAGAGATATGTGTTTTAATTAAAGTGGTTTGTAAATATATATTATGGATACTTAGAGGAGGCCTTCTGATTTGTTTAACACAGTAGTACTTTAAAATATTTCTTCTTCAATGAAAACAGAAGTCACTTTCAGCATAAACTGGCCAGTGTGCTTGTTAATGATCCAGGAAAAACACTCTGAAATTCTTTAAAAATACCTGAGATATGATATTTACAATTTTTTATTCAAACTTATAAGCTGAGCTCTTGGAAACTTTTCAATATGGTTCAAGCTGTGAATATACACTTTTATAGCTTATATTGCAAGGAATATAGATGATATCCATTAGATTGCTTCCTAGGAGTTAAACACACTGTTTTCCATTGCTCTTTAGATTGAGACTGACCATAAAAATGTTCGCAGTTTTCTGGGGAGTTAAATGGAATTTAGGTTAGGCACAGTAGGTCATAGAGAAGCTTAGGCAGAAGAAAGACAGTGCTCTCCTCAGAGCACATGCTTCCCAGTGTATCAGTGTCGATGCACACACATTGATATTTAATATAAAAACACAGGGAAAGTTGAGATCAAACTGAAAACTGGGTAGAAAGTGAAATGCTTTCATGATTAGGCAGAGCTGGATATTAGATAATATCTTGATGTAAGATATCTAAATATCATTTTAGGCATCATTTAGTTCAGTTTACTATTCCTAGAAAGAGAAGTATTTCATTTTGTATTCTGAGTATTATTGCACAGCTATACCTTTGAATCTCTTCCACAGGCATTGCATCACAGTAAGCCTAAGTGATACACAATTCATGCACAGAACTTGCTAGTAAGTTATGTCATCCTAGAAGTGTTTTTTTGTCATGACGGGCGGTGGTCAGAGTGCCACGACCTTTCTGGGGAAGCGTCCTTAGAAAGACGTCCCAGAGGCACAGGTGTTCCATTGCTGCTGAGTGATTTCCAGCTCTTCGGTGAAATCAGCTCTTGGGACAGCACGGAGTGAATTCAAGCTCTTCAGTGAAATCAGCTCTTGGGGCAGCACTGAGTGATTTCCAGCTCTTCGGTGAAATCGGCTCTTTGGGGTGACACTGAAGGAAGAGACGGAGCCTTCATATGGAGTTCTGCAGGAGACTTTATCCACCTTCTTCCTCAAAGAAGTCCAATGATCAAATGCCCGAGGACCAGTGCAAACAAGGGGTTATATAGGGAANACCTTCTTCCTCAAAGAAGTCCAATGATCAAATGCCCGAGGACCAGCGCAAACAAGGGGTTATATAGGGAAGGCAGGGGGCGGGTTAAAACATCTGAGCCAATCAGCTGAGGGATTCAGGGGAGAACCAATCAACTGAGAGATCAAGGGAAGGACCAATCAACAGACGGATCGGGGGGGGAAGCAAAGGGAAAGGGTCAACGGGGTACAGAAGATTTACATCACTGTTGCAAAGCCTCTTGGGGTAACATATTTCCTCACCAAAACAGAGAGACTTGTCTGCCAGTATTTCTCTCTTAGGGGGCCCTGTTTATATTACTGTTTGGCTTAACTGCTCTCTCTCTCCAGGGAAGCATGTTTATATTATTGCCTGGCCTGCCTGCTCTTTCTCCAGGGGAGTGTGTTTGTATTAACACTGTCTGGCTTAACAGCCTCCACATTTTTTGAAAAAGAAGCAACCACTAAAGACTTCAGTATTGTTCAGCATTTTTATACTCAGCTCTCAAACAAAAGTACAGGATATATATTTGTGGCCAAAAAAAAAGAATATATTTCTTCTCATTTAATAGGCAAGAATGCTACACATTGCAGTTTGAAATCTATTCTGTTTTGTGTGAAAGAAATTATTTTCAGTTTACTTCCTCTTATATGCGACTCTGTTGGAGGGTAGGAAGAGATTTTTTTGTTGGTTTTGGGTTTTGTTTATTTTCTGTATTTGTAGTCTTTATTTTAAGTGTTTTCTTAAAGATTATCTACATAACTGTCATTGATTAAGTTTTTTGGGGTTTTTTTTAACTGTACAAGTTAATTTACTGAGATTTAATGTATGGAACTTGGTCAAAGCACTAAATGGTAACAGGTTTTATGGTGCAAACCCTAGAGACGTGTTCATTTATAGAGTCTGTGAGTTAAACCATGATACCACAGAAATCAGAGGAAGTCTACCTGTTCCTTCCATTAAAGTCAGAACTTTACATCAGATTGAAGAGCAGTACAGTCCACCATGTCATGCTGTATTTGTCTCCATGAGACAACTGAAAGTGTGCATTAAAATTAAATATATTGACAACAGTGTTTGAGGAGCAAAACTAATGGGGAAGTGTATTTGCTGAAACCTAATTGCAGTCACAGAGAATGGAGTAAAGCAGGAACAGGCAGAACTGAACTAGCTATTTAAAAGCCCGTCTGTTTATGAGAAAGTCATGTTTTTTCTTCTTCAAGTCTGATGTAACAGTTATAGCTATCTTTGGATCTCTCTTCAGCTAACACCACAGTTACTTGCTCAGCAGATAACCTCTGCAGACCATGACCTTAATAGTATTTTAAAGATATTTGTGTAAGGATGAACACTTCTGGAACAATTTCTCCAGTGAATGAGAAGCACACTCTTTTCTCAGATCGTTTGCATTGTTTTGTTTCAAACAGAAGTATTTTTCCAAACAACTAATGAAGAATAAATACACTATTTTGAATTTTTTGGTTGTCTTCTCTATTTTTCATTTTTGCTACTTTGGACTTCTTTTATTACATTGAAAGACAGCTTAGGGAGGTTTCTAATTGAGGATTTTGAATATAACCATCAGTGCTTTTTACAGTAGTGAAGGGAAAACGCAAATAAATACCTCTAATAACCCTCTTTGTTTCTTTCTGTATACCAAAAAGATTCTCATCCTGTACTATTTACTACTGTACTACTGCTTCACAGCTGTCTTCTGTACAGCAGGAGATGAAAAATCACACTTCATATTGTGGGAGAGTGGCTTTAAGAACACTTGAAAGAGAACATGAAAATATTTAAAAATCCAGGCTAATTGTATAAGAAGTTCATGTTCTAAGTGCTTCCCCTAGAATTCCAGATAATTTTGTTTGATCATGTCAGCTGTTAAAATGAGTTTGAGTACTTGATTTCCTAAGAAAGAATAGTAATGTCTAGAGATTTCATTCATGGTTTCTCAACTTCGCAAATTGAGGTTGGCTTTCCTTACCTAAATATGTAAATTCATCCATGTGCCCTGGAACCAACCCAAACTAGTAACAGCCTGGATTTTTGGTAGGACCTCAAATTATCTGCAAGATTCCATGATTTTTTGGCTATTCTGCTTGATAAGTGACCTTTTAGGAATGTTGGTACAACACTTTCAAGCAAATAGACAAATACCAGGTTCAAATTCTCTTGTTTCCATTTCCACTTGTCACTGTTGTGTTTTTGATACGCATTTAGAAAGTTTCAGTATTCCATTGGCCAACTCAGTCCTCCATGGCAACCAGAAATCAAATAAGCAATGAACTGGAGTCTGGAAAATTTGAAGTGCAGTCTTGTACATGAGGAAAAAACCCTAATTGTTTGTACTCCACAACTGTCAGTTTGAAAACCCTAAAACTTACTTTTCTCGTAATGTGAAGAATTTACACATTAGTAGAGAGAAATCATTTTATAATGCATTTTGGATACCTTTTTTTGTGTATATCAGCGTGGGGTTTCACTGCAAATTTTGATCTTGACCAAGATATCACAATTGCAAAGAGAGTGTAAGTGTTTAGAGAACAGTGTTTTCTTACTGCAGAGCACACAGTTTGGGGAATTGATCATTTTTCTTCTCTCTCCCTTGTGGTTCAGCTTTTGGCAGGTCATCTTGCTGCATACAGAGACTGATTGATCTCTCACCACGTGAAAATGGCAGGTGCTTGTTAGGCCCCCAGTGAGACTTACTTCAGTCTGCAGTGATTCTTTTCTTCATACAATATTGTTAGTAGATGCCATCTTTTGGTCTCTTAATCCTTAACCAGCAAACTGTTAAATATACCCAGCATTCCAAGTTTTACATACGGTGCTTTAGTACATGATTGCAGTGAGTGTACTGGAGTTTAAAACAAACAAGTGCTTCCCAAGAGACAGAAGAATTTGCTGTTCAAATTATCTGTAGTCCACATCCTACATAAAAAAAAGCCTGAATAGACAAGATTTTAACTCAGCATATTACCTTCCCAAATGACAAAATTAAAATGGATACTATGTTTTTAAAGAACTAGGAACTCATGAATAAAGAAACATACTTCTTGACCAAAGAGAAATTAATCTTAATTTAGGAGGTTTTGCAAAAATGTGTTTAAATCACAGATCTGTTCATGAAATAGAGTTTTATTATGCTTTCCCGCCCTCTCCCCACCCCCACTTAGGCTGTTGGTGAATTAGCCTTGTATTTTCTGTGAATCATTCACTGAATTAATTTACCCTCTAATATTAGAAGCACTAATTACCAGTTAAGTTGTTCTGTAGGTTATTAGTTTGGAAAAGATCATCATGTTATTAAACAATGCTCTAAAAAGCGTTATTTCAAATCATCAAGTTGGGAGACTCAAAAGTAATACTACATAAATGCTTCTAAAAGATGTTGCTTAGAAAATTTATCTGCACTCCTGAGGCAAACTTGTCTATCATCAATGCTATCACTGCCAGTCATGGGATCTTATTATACCTTTGTTTCCTGGATAGAAAAATGGAAGATAAATACCTGTATAGATCTTTACAGGCTATGACTAAGTCCCTTCTTTCCCATTTATCTTTTCCTTTGATGAGGCAAGTTGGACTCTCTGAATTGCACAGAAGGTCTGTTTTCATTCCTTTAATTATTTTCTCTAATACCTTCTGAAACATCTGCATTGTACTGGTGATCTTCTAGATGACAGTTTTAGTAGAACTGAATAGAGTGTTCTGAAATTAGCTGTATCTTGGACTGCAGTCCTCTATTGACTCAGTTGTGAAGATCCTCCCTTTATATAAATTTTAGATAAATCTCTTACAGGAAAATGATATTCAGCCCAGTCCCACAGCACTTTGCAGAATTTTGTACCCCAGAATCTAGTATAAGATCCTGTATCAATGCCATTCATTCTTTATTCATATATATATAATCTTATTTAGGCCATAATAATTTTCCATTTTTTTTCCCCTGAAATTTTTTCCTATTCACAGTTAATCAACCAGCCACAATTGTTTTGTAGCAGGGTTCAGACCTGCTCATTTACCTGGCTTTACTCTTTGTGTTACCTTATATTTTACCAGAGGTGATGTTGGATGTGCTTATGTTGCAAGTTACTTGCATTTATGGTTAAAAATCATGTGGCCAAGAAGTGACCTATTTGCAAGAGAAAAAAAGTTAGAGGTTTCTAGAAGCACAGTTGATGAAAATTCTCAGTTTATATTTGCAATTTTTTGGGCAGACAGCTAGCTAGTTTTAATAAGTTTCTTTTTTTGTTTTTTCTTGGGTTTGTTTTTTTTTTACATTTATTACTTTTTAAAATCTAGATGTTCTTCAAATAAACCCAATCTCCAAACTGAAGATTATCAGCATTTAGATTGGATTGGGAATTCCTTTGCATGCATGGAAGAAATGTAAATGCTATGAAACAAAAGTTCATGTACAGTGTATATTTCTTTATGATCTGATTTAACAGTCAGCTGGATAGGAACACAGTTACATTAAAAATATCATGTCTTCTACTTTTTAGAAGCTGTTAGAAGAAATTTCTTACTTTGTAAAATTAAAAGTATTACTAGGACTTTTAGTAATTAAGAATGTGAGAGAAAAATTATGATTGTGTGCAGGCTGTTAGTATTTTCTCCATGAAGTTTTAAGGTATCATTGATATGTATACAAGCTTCATATTACCAGAAAGAGGAGTCTAGTTCTATAAATGGTATTCCTTTCTAAGATTCTAAGTTTAGATTTTCCTATTTTTAATATAAAGAACAGATTTTTAGACCTCCACATTAAAATTGATAAAGTAGTTAAGCTTTTAGTTTTGCAGTGGGAGTATCTCTTGACTTCAGCATAATTTTACAACTTATCACACACTTGGTTTTTTTTGGTGGGAAGTAATAGAAAAATTCAGAGCATTAGTCCATGAGAGATATTTGCTACATGCTTAGTGTTGCAGTAGCAGTAGGGAAAAACCTGTGCAAAATCCTTGAGGACTGCTTAGGGAATATTGGCGTCTACCCTGTCCATCCTGATTTTAATATAGGAAAGTCTATATCTTTCGATGGCTACCCATGACTGGGAGAAAGTCAATAAAAGATATAAGTTAATCTACCAGATCAAAAGTAAGACACTGTGAAATATTCAACTTGCAGTTAAGATATAAAGAATTGAAAGATCTCCTCAATGGGGCTCAACATTTCATGGAGATCAGTCTCACTTTTGTGAAGAGGAATAACGAAAGGATATATTACTCTTACCTTGCAAAAAGCATTTGCCATCAAATTATGACATGTGAAATGCCTGTCCATGCAGACTTTCAGATTAACACCAATGAAGATCAGAGTCACAAACATTGTTACTCTTATTCCTATCTACTTATGTACACAGAAATGCTCTATGGAATTTCTGCACAAGGTCACTCATGAAACTGAAATTCATCATTCTCTTCCATGACCCAAAATATCCCAAATGACAACCACTCCTGCCATCAATTAAGTCCGAAGTACACCTGCGGAATGATTAACATTTTGGATGTTACTACAGATTTGTAAACATTTGGTACTGAAGAGAAACACAGACATGCAAAAGCCTGTAGAAAGATTGAAATTCTTCAAAGAGACAGAAAAGCCAGACCTTGGCCCATATAATTACAAATCCTACTGAGCCACACTTTTAGATCTTGTCTTGATTTAATTCATGCCAGTGCTCATGAGAACTGGCCTGAATGAGAGCTTCATATAGTTGGGAGTTTTCTCTTAGGAATCTATTCCTTGTTTCATCTACTAAATCAAGTGAATGAGGCTGGATTTTCTTTCTTATGATTTATGTCATTTTTCAGGTACCCAAGCTCCAGAGTTGTGCTTCTAGTGGGATTTCTGTGTGCCAGTTTTGTATCTTAAATTCTTAGAAACAGAAGTTACATTTAAAAAGGGATAGAATGACCTCTGTTCAGGATAACGTGGAGAGACTTTTCCTGATTTCTTGAAAATTTCCTGTCTTAACTATTTCTTTTTAGGTGCATTTCAAATACAAACCTTGTATTGACAAAGTAAAAGAAATACCATTATTTTAATAACACATCATTTGAGTTATAGATTAGTATTTTAATACCAGAGAGGTTGCCGTAGCAATAAAAGAAAAAATATATTTAAAACCCTTGAATTTTATGAGGATGTCAATCTCCAGTGACCTCACACTGTTACAGCATCAAGTAAATTTTCTCATTTTTAACAAACAAAATGAAGTTACATTTTTACCTTTCATTCGCAATTGCTGTAACTTTTAAAGAACATTTTGTATTCCTTGGATTAACAAAGATTTTATGATTCTATGAATTACATTTTTTTACTTAGATAAAAATATAAGTTTTGAGTATCTTGAGTATAAAGAAAAACCCAGATATTTCAACTTTTAGGATGAAAATCTCACCTAAATGGGATTGATCAAGCTGACATCCATCCATGCTCCAATTTGGGACAACACAGGAGTGGAGAACTTTGTCACTACATTCCAAAGGCTATATTTGGTAACTGACAACATCAGTATCAATTCTTCACTAAAGTGTGCTTCTTACAACAATTTTAAATGCATAAATGGTAAATAATTTAAATATATTACAGCATACATATCTCTTCATTTATCAGCAGCTTTTTTCAACACAAGGTGTTTTATTTCATGCAAGACAAGGCAATGCCCGGGAAGTGCTTAGCTCAGTAAATAAAGAGGGATGATCTTTGGGTTTGAAGTAAATCTTGTTTTAAGGTATAATCAGTACTGTATTGTTCGTGCAAATCCAGTTTATGTGCAACAATACAGGAATCTAGTCAGCTCACCGGTCCCTCCAAATACAAGACCTTTTTCAGTGACAAAAGACACAGCACTTAATAATTTTATCCTCCTAATCTTTTGAGTCTACCTCAGAAATGCCAGGTATATTTCTATTTTAACAAATGCACAAGATGGGCAGTAAATGCTCAACATGCTGCACTGTATGCAGTGCCATTAGGACACATCTGTATGGTAGAACACACATACTCTTTGCAGTACTGGGAATTTATTTTGATTTCACCTGAGGCAGCAGGATTGTATTCTGGAAAAAATTAGAATGTTAAGTCATTTGATTTTCATCCCCCTTGAGCACTGTGTAGTCAGGAATTGTTAGTGGTGTTCATTTTAAAGCTGAACAGTGGGACTAAGTGCTTTATGTCAAACACTAGGATTGCTTCCACAAAACAGAATCAAAAAAGATGTGATTCCAAACTATTTTCCGAGATTAGGAGAACCAACAAAATATTTTAGAAATTGTTTGAAGCCTAAACTCTGCTAAAATGTTTCATTCCACCTTACCTACTTGCACTGTTTCTTTGCTTCTTATTATGAACAGAAGTCACCCTTAAGAGATCAAGACTTGCCAACACTTCTAAATACAGCAGCATACCATAATTGCTTTTCTGTTCTAGGTGTAGAATTGGGTTTTAACTGCTGGCAAATTCAGATTTTTAATGGTGCCTCCTCTAAGTAGCCGCCTTTCAATTTTATGCACTAGGAAAAAGTTGCTGATATCCTGTTCTAGCAACCTAGGTATAAAAGAGCATTTTGAAGTGCCACATGAAATAAGATCGTAGTGAATAATAAGCTAGAAAATATGCTTAAGGAATCACTTTACTATTGTTGCCATGTACAAATTATACAGGAAGAGCTGAGGGCTGGCATCTGTTTTTCAGCTCACTTCTGTGCACTGCAAGCTTAGTACTGTTGTTTGCCTACAGCTATTTTTTGCACTTATTAAGAATCAGTCAATCATACAGCTCCTAAACAAAAGAAAACCATTTGGTGACTGAATTTACTGTGATGACTCTCCAAAAGTACAAATTATGGTTTTTAAAACAAAGGTGAAAAAAAAAAAAAATTTGAACTTCCTACATTTCTTCTAATAAGTCTTATTTTTTAAATCTAACAATATACCTTTAATAATGCTTTGTAACTTCACAGATTGACTCATGAGAAGAAGGTTTGATTTTAGATAATCAACTACATTTCTTGTTTGAAATTGCCTAAAGTTATATCGAAGTTTGCTTTATCAGTATTTACCCAGGAATATCTTCTTTGAGATACAGACTGATGTAAATTACTTCCAAGGAATTTATCCTGACTCCAATAATTTTTTTGCTTTTTCATTGGTTCTTCCTGAATAGGAAGAGCAGACTTGAGAGGCTAGAAGGTGCCATACATTTTCAGTATTTTAAATTTTGAAAATATTTTTAAGAACATTATTACCTAATGTTCAGTCATAAAATTTCAAGCTTTTCCTAGTGAGATGGGTGAGCCATGTGTTTATCCACATGCAATGCAAGGTTATAACCACCTTTGATCTTCTTTCAGTTCTGCAAACTGCAAACTGAACAAACCTCATATGCAAGATGTATATACCAAAATTATACTGCCTCACTAATGACTCTTAAAAAATATCTCTTTACATTGAACCAAAGGTAAGCCCAAAGACCTTTATGTGAGAAAGGCAACAGAAGTAGATTCTATTTTAAATTCTTGCTGTATAATTCAAATTCCATACTTTCCTGGACTTCAACATCGCAATTTATCTGCTCAGTCCCTGTCTTCCTAGAGTGATGGAGAAATCTCCTCAAGTGCTGATGTATCAGGAAAAAGTGATACTATGATTTGGAGAGCTTTTTCAGCTGCCTTTCAATGTGACAGTTTCTTTCTAAACAGTCTGGGTTTTGTTTTCAAATGTGAGTCAGAAAGAAGTACAATCCTGAAATCAGCATGGTTAAATTGCCTAATTAAATATGATAAGTGGGTTTAGTTTTCAATTGTTGACTAGACTCCTGTAGAGTGATAGAGACATGGTTTAATTGCACATTAGGCAAGTTGTGGATGAAAAAGACAGACAAGGAATTGGACTCACTGAAGTGTAGATATTGAGAATCATATTTAAATTTTATGGAGCAAAAAACCAACCCTAGCAGTGAGTGATTTCTCTTGTCCTTTAAGTATCTAGTATGTGTAGGTAAATTAATACTTTCCTGGAAGTTTTTGGCTGCAGAGGATGCCTGAGTGTGACTATCTGACAATAGAAATACAGTACAGATAATAGGTAATGTGAAGTCTAACTTTAGGCAAAATGTAATAAAATACATCATATAGAAGACATCCATAGACCTTCCAAAATATCTTAGATGGAAAAAGGTGCAACATAGGTATATTTAGTCTACAATTCTGAGTTTGTATAGGCAAAACAATGCAAGGGCTGAATCTGACATCCCTGAATGATATGTCCACAGAAGTGACAGTCTTAGTAGAGAACAGCGTGACTGCTATGTAGGTCCTGCACTTTTATTTCTTAGTAAAAAATCGAATAAAAATAAACCTGGGAAGATTTTTGTTTTTAATTAGATCAATATCCAAGTCTTAGAAAGTTTAACTGCTTTTCACTGTCTTTAATGACTCTAATGCCGATGAGCACAAGGATGAAATAACTGGTCCTACTTTGTGAAGAAACAGAGATAAAATGCCAATAACTTTAATGAAAAACAAAGCATCCTGCAATTTCTCACTTATGACATGTTTTCAAATAAATGGAAACATTTTTCTTGACATCATGATTAAAACAGAACATGATTCTTTGGCCCTCACTAATGATTAACTGTTCTGATGGTAAAGCAGATTTTCTGCTTGTCTGCTAGGGTAACAAACAGGAATTTCGTTTAAGCTTAACAGTAGTAGTGTCAAGGAAAAAAATATTATTTAACATAGACTTTCCTCTGAATTATTATATTGTCATTTCTTATGGACTTAACCAAATCACACTTTTGTTTAAGCTGAAGGCAATGACGGAACAGAATGATGATGCAAAAGAAGGTTGTTCTGTGCACAAAATAAAGACTGAAGATTCAGAACATTTTTTTTCTCTCTCTGAAATGATAATTTCAAATGTTCTTTTCAAGAATAATAGCTAAAAACAGTTCATACAGAAGCATGGGTTTTACATTGGAGTCATCCATTTAAATGAAGATTTGTTAAGAGGAAATCTAGTGGAAACATTCATTATACTCATGCTGATAACAATAAACTCTATACATGATCATGGCAGACAGAAATTAGAATGTTAGAAATCAAAGTTAGTCAAATCTTCCTGCTCACATTCTTAAAATTTTCGCATTTTGCAGTGACAGCTTTGGTTTAGAGAAGGAAAACACACAGCAGACAAATGGTTCAGAGATAGAGTGCTGAAGAAAAGCTACATTAATCAGGGGGAAAGACAGCCTTTACAGAAAGCTGTAGGCTTCCAGATACAATTCAAAGGTGCTTCGTTATTGATGCTGCAATATCTAGTTCAAAGAAAAAGGGGTGTCAAGAAAATAATTGTTATTTCAAAGTAATAGAATCATCCACTGCCCACGGCACTGACCTGCTGCGCGTGTGGCTGCGAGGAGAGCAGCAGCCTCAGGGTGCAGCCACGCACATGCTCATCATGCCACAGAACACCTGTGATCAGCATAAAACTGCAATCCCTAATCTTGCTCTAGACTGGTCTCACCAAGCCTTTTTGGTCCAAGTAAAATAACATGCTGTCCTGTACACTATCAACAAAGGAGCACAGCAATAGTAGATGTCACCAACTTTTCTCTGTGGCATCAACTTATGTTCCTATGACATAAAAAAATAAAAGGCTAACAAAATGCACTAAAGTAATCAGTCCTGCTCAGGTGGAAACAAGGACAGGCAAGTCTTTACATAGTTTGCTTGATGACGGACTTGGAAGAAAAACAGTGTAGAGTTCACACCAATGAAGAAAGCAAGAACAAGAGGAAAGTAATTTAGTGAAAATGTTATTAGTAGTTTTTTTAAAAAAACCTTGCAGTGTCTTCAAATTGAGGATGAATTTGAGGAGTTATTGGAAACACCTGTATATACCAGGTCTTATGGGCCTAAGCTTTTTAACTCGGAATATTTTTGGAAGCAGTTTGCTTTTGTTTTGGGTACTGGTTTGGGGGGTTTTTTTAGTTTTGAGGTGAGTGGTTTTGTTTTGTTTTGTTTTGTTCTGTTTTGTTTTGTTTTGTTTTGTTTTGTTTTGTGGGAGTTGGTTGTTTGTTTTTTTAATGTGAGAATGCAGAATATGCTTTATCAGGAATAAAGTTGAAGACACAGTAAGATCCTCAAACGTCCTTTTCTAGTTATGTTTGCTGGGTTTATCTTTTTCTTAGAGATTTACATTTTTAAGTGCAAAGTTCTTTTTGAAGTTACTTCAAAAATATATATATGTGGCCTCACAGAAGTTCTGTAATATGTTGTGACATATATTACATCATCTGCTTTGTCCTTCAATAATATTCTACCAAGGGCAGTAAAAATACAAAACGAGATACATAGCCTTTCTGCACCACTGCAATAATTAAGCCCAGCAAAGTGGCTGCTAAGAATGCCTTACTTATGCCAGAGGCCAGTTTGGTTCCCAACAGCCTTAAAAAATTAAGAAGAGAAGGTGACAAAAAGGTGGAGAAAAGCATGCATGACTTCAGATGATAGGCCAATCTGAGCAGTCTGCTTTTGGCATTCTATGGTCTATCTCGCACCAGCTGACCTCTGTTGAAAAGGAGTCACAGCTCTGGAGAGGGCAATGCCAGAGGGGGAGCTCTGTCATTTTTTTGAAAGGGTTATTGGAGGCCACTTCAGTAGATGGAAAAAATGAATGGGAATTTCAGAACCTGGCTTAATGGAGTGATTTGTGTGACAATTACTCTTAAGACAATATTTTTGGGACAAAAGAAAAAAACTTCAGAAGGAGTCTAGTATGATACGATTCCATCCTAAAATTGCACTTTGGAACAGAGCTTCTTTTCATGATTAACAGGATTTATCATTTTAGCCATAAGTGTTTACAAAACCTATGGAGTGCAAGAATTTCCTCTTTTTTCTTTATATATAAATTTCCACTTGACTCTGTTGTTCCTTTAACTAGCATACCTGTATCTTTATTCTACAATTCTTTTTTTTAAGATCCCAGACAGTTTTGTAAAATAATCTATACTTTAATTGCAAGTGAGTTTCATGTTATGATTTTAATATATGAACTGTCATTGGACTCTAAACTGTCAAGGGCAATACAAACATTATTCAATGACTAGTGCAAATTATAAGAAACAGCCCTTTTTCTGCTTTTGCTTCAGAAAAAAAAAATTCTAAATTTAGTGACTTCAGTTCTTTTTTCTCTTTTCTGAAAGCTACCATGACATGATCTCTTAAAACTGATTAAAGTGTCATGGAAAAAGTAGTTTTTATTAAGGAAGCTTTAAAATCAGGCCTAATATATGTGGTGTGTGTGAAAAAATCAAGACATATTAAAGGTACTGAATTTGACTGGATGTAGGAATACTGAATATCACATGGAATTTATGAAATATTACAGAAATAGCTTTAAATTATTGCAACTGAAAATAAAAGGTTTTGACACAATGGATAAGGTAACTGAAGACTAAAATAAGACAGCAAGTAAAAGACATGCCTCAGATTGGGGGAAGGCTGCTATTGGATGAGCATTTGCATTTTGAAAACCTGGATCAAGGAAGGGCTGAGCACCACCACAACCATATTTAGTAGAAATTTAGTATCCATATTTTCTTGAAATGAGAATGCATAAGAGTAAATTTTTGTGAAGCAAGCAAACATATTCAGCATATAGGAAACATCAAATACTCTCCAATCTGTGACTGGCCACAGATATGGAGAGAGGTGTGTTCCTTTCTCCCAGACATTACTTGGTGCAATAGATGGGTGAATTGCCCTTTGAAGCGATTTTGCCATTCTAGTTGTTATAAATGCGTTTTTCACATAGTTCATTGAGATGACTTTAAAAAAATTGGTTTCATTGACTTATTGATGGCTATAATGAATGGAAATATAACTCTTGTGAAGTTTAACAAAGGAAAATACAGAGTTTTGCAGCCAAAGAAAAATAGCACCACATATCTGTACAGGCTGGGGACTGACTGGCTGGAAAACTGCCTTGCAGAATAAAGAAGTCTTGATAGACAGCAAATTGTGCCTGAGCCAGCTGAGCTCTCTTGAAGTGAAGACCAAGAGCCTTCTGGACTGCATTAGACAGGGCATTGCCAGCAGGTCAGAAGGAGTTGCCTTTCTCTCTGGTGAGCACTGGAAAGATGCATCAGGAANACTTTGAGAGTGCTCAAACACAGTGGGATTGTGGCATCTCTATTCTTTGAGTTCTTTGAGATATTCACAACCTACCTGGACACAGCTCTGGGCAATCTGCTTTAGCTGTTCTGAGCATAGGTGTCAAAGGATTTCCAGATGTCCACACCAAGCTCAACCACTGAGATTTTGTGATTCCTTGATGAAGTCTAGGGAAAAAGGGAAGAGGAAAGCATAGAGGTACATTTTTTTAACTTGCATTTGTCATTTGGGTTTGTACTGATTTCTCTGACAATAGACATCAAAAATGTAGATATACAAACTTAAGATATCTACCCTAGCTTCTACCTGTAAATTACACGGAGAAATGAGCACTTACCAATGCGCTGACCTACCTCAGATGCTCACTGTAAAGTAATAGTTATTGCTGTCTGGATGAGGGGTTTTTTTCCCCCTCCAGTGACTGCAGTGCAAGCTTAGTGTCCGGTTTGTTCCAAGATATTTTAAAGTCAGGTATCAGCAAAACTATTCAGTCAAGAAAAAATGTTCAAATATTTCATTTTTCATCTGCTGTAATACTTTTTTCATACTAAAAGATATCTAACATATGCCCTATTCCAGTATGTACAGTATTAAAAAAGAGTTTAAAAAAATATTGGAACAGCTGAAAGACATTGGTATCTAGTGGTTAAAATTCACAGACTGTTGATCTGAGAACCGTTCCATGAAGTTTATATAAAGTCACAATGCACATCCTCCTAATTTAATCAGACATTAAATGCTGGAGTCATTCTGAGCATACCCTTAAAACTGGAGGTGTATTCATTATGCAGATGCAAACATCTGTATTTGTGTGTAAATCCAGGGTCTGAATATTTGAACGTGACAACTGCATATACTGTGTTACGCTAGAGGGAACAAGAGACAAAGAGGAGCCCTGCAACAGTGGAAATCCCTCAAGGAATACTCTCTGATTCATCTGTCACATACTGAAGCCTTTTCAGAGGGTGCCAGACCTCTGGAGAGGGGATGCTGGAGGAGGAGTTCAGCCACAGTTTGAAATGATTCAGAGCTTGTTTGTCGCTGCTCAGCTCAATTCTGCTAACCTCGACTGCCCTCCCCAGTATTCCTGTGGCTCTCACCTGCANGACCAAGAGCCTTCTGGACTGCATTAGACAGGGCATTGCCAGCAGGTCAGAAGGAGTTGCCTTTCTCTCTGGTGAGCACTGGAAAGATGCATCAGGAATACTGTGTCCAGTGCTGGGCTCCCCAGAGGGAGACCTGGACTTAGTCAGGCAAGTCCAGCAAAGGACCACAAAGAGTGTTAAGGGCTTGCAGCATCTGTCCTATTTAGCCTGGAGATAAGAAAGCTCAGGTGGATCTTATCCATTTCTGGGATGGGAGGGTAATAAAGAAGAGAGAGCCTAATTTGCTTCAGTGGTTCCCAGTGAAAGGACAAGAGACAATAGATACAAATTTAAAAATTTAAATACTGGAAATTTCACTTATTCATAAGAATTTTTTTTTTTTTTATTTTTTTTTATTTTTTATTTTTTTTT
>VXBB01003072.1:0-31990 GCA_013399915.1 Illadopsis cleaveri | reverse complement strand
GTTTAGTTATACTCACCATCCAAGGTTATTTCAAAATGGAACATGTAAAGAAAATGGTTATTATAATAATCAGATTAAAGCACTTTTGTAAAATAAGCTATTTTTTTCTTAAACAAATAAAAAAACAAACAACAACAAAAACAAAACAAACAAACAAAAAAACAAACACACAAAACAAAACAAAAAAACCTCCCCAAAACTTCAAAACAAAAGCAAACAACACCACCTCCTCACCCCCCCCAGCCCCCCTAAATGAAAGAGACTTTGTGCTTTGTGGCCCTGTCTAGAGAACAAGCCTGTGAAGGTAGATGATTGCATGATAGACATAGGCTAGAAAGTAAACACCAAAGGGAATGAATTGTTTTAAAGACAATACTGGTGCAAGATCAATTGGATAATAGTAGTAGCCATGGACAATTGTGATCTTAAAATTAAAATGTTTCTCATTAATAATGAAAGCAGGCTTTGGATTAGCCTCTTATTAAGAGAATGAAGCTGAGGTGGTATAATGAATTTTAGTATGTAGTGTGAATGGTGGTATTGGTGTATGACAGGGATGAAATTGTTATATTCAGGGGTGTGGTGGACCTTTACTGTGCTGTATTCCTTTGTTCTCTTTAAAGAGTACAATTTGTGTTACTTAAACACTGGCCTTTCTCATTGCCTGTACTGTGTAAAAANATTTTTTTTTTCTTTTAACCCAAAGTTAATAGTCTTGTTATAATAGTTTACCTCCTCTGGAGGTACACTCAGTTCTTAAGATTTTTTGTTGTTGTTGTTATTAACTCCATCATGTCTGCTTCAGGCCTTCCAACAAATGTGAGTTGTTGTGATAAATTAAATGTTCCTGGCTCTTGGAAGCACCAGAAGAATCCCATCCTGGAGTAAAGAAGCAATAATTCCATTGCACAAGACACAAATGAAACTTCATCTAGAATCCTAAGTTTAGTTATACTCACCATCCAAGGTTATTTCAAAATGGAACATGTAAAGAAAATGGTTATTATAATAATCAGATTAAAGCACTTTTGTAAAATAAGCTATTTTTTTCTTAAACNGTTTTTTTTTTTTAATTTGCTAATCAAATTGAAAAAAAAATCAAGACACAAGGACAACTGAAACAGAATAATTAGTTTGATTGCCATTGTATTATTCTTATTTGAGGAGGAAGAAAAATGTTTTATTTGGTGTTTTTGTTTTGAGATGTGGAGTAAATCTAGACAAGAAATCCAAATTACCTATCATGGTATTTTTGGTCTCTTCTGGATTGTATTTCTGAGTGAAATTAATTTAAAAAGTTGCCTAACTCCACTGCTGGCCATGTACTTAGATCCTTTTTTGGCACTCAGTGTTTATATAAATATTAAATACAAAAGTTGTGCACATTCAGAGCTCTACTAAATCAGGGATGAGATTGTGCCTTGTCTCTGCCCCTTGACTGAATGCTCAAGGAAGCAGGAGGAGTTCCTTGTACCCTTTTGTCTGATTCACTGCAAGCCCATGCAAAGCCAGATGCAATCTAGCCCAGATTTATCATCTGTCCTTCATGTACCAGGGGGCAATACTAGGAAAGAATAACAGATGTAGCCTTGTGGATAGTATCAAGTGGGAAATAACTCTGAGAAACGTTTTGCATTTAAGTAAAACGTTAAAAGAATCCGTTGAATGACTGTCATGCAGAAGGTCATTCAGTCCTTGGAGAAACAAGTGAAAATGTCCTATGCTGTGTCTGGAGATAGCTGAGGTACAGATGGTACTTAAAGCAAGCTCTCTGGCCTAGAGCTCAAAGTCTAGATTGAACCTGACTAAGAGACCTAAATATTTTCTTTTCAGTCTAACAGGGGTGTGTAACTTGCAAGATGGAATGTATGTGTGTTAGAGTCCAGGAGAGCCCTATATGAGACATTGCCACAGACAGCGCATGCTACCTGTCTTTCTTCCTATGCATATCTAATAAATCCAGTTGTCTAAATAATTAAAATTATTCTTATATGTCAAAATGTAATATTTTCTATTATCTGGATACATGTGGGAAATGGAGGGCTTACAGATGTTTTCAAGCCTGTGAGGACATTTTAAGGACAGAGTGAAATCACAGCTGTGCATTAAGGGAAATATAAAGCTTTTCTCCAATTTCATCTGATATTCTATGAATTGGGAATAAGGTCTAGTGGTGGTTCAGCTGACAGTGACTAGTATCCCTAGCACCCTACTTTGTCAGCAAGGCATAATGAGGACCAATTGGTACAACAGCAAGGGAGAGAGAGGGGTTGAGGGAGTGGCTGTATAGTGCTTGTTTTCCAGCTGGGCTTAAACCATGGCAGTCTCAAAGAGGGGAACAGCACCATGGAAACTCTGCCCATGGAGGAGGCTCAGGTGCACTGTCTGCAGGAGCAGTGAATCAGGTGCCATACCAGAAATGTCAGCCTGAAATGTTACAGTACAAAATGCTGCAGAGCCAAAGCTCAGGAGGTTGACTTTGAGCAGTGTAAGAACAGCAACAACAAAGCTGTGTGGTCAAAATCTCAGTGCTGTATACAGGGACCTGTACACTTAACAGCTGACACTGTAAGGCTGGCAAGCAGAAATCATAAATGGTCATTGCAGTAATCAAATTTCCACATGACTAGGCACAACCACAGTATTCTGTACCAATATTCCTAGTAAAGTCATGACTTGAGCTTCCATTAAAAAAAACAACCTATGTTCTTTTCTTAGTTCTTTTCTGTTTACATCATCCTAATTTTTTCTGTGACTACAAGATTAGTGTTCTTTTTATCTTTGCTCACTTTGCTAATGGCATCTCACAATTTGTATTACAGAAAGCTGGTGCTATTAAAATCTGCGTTATTTTGCATATTCATCTCCAGTTTATTTCTTCCACAATTTCGTTTTCCTGTTGTGTTTCTACACCTTCTGTGTGCAACTGTGAAGATTTTGCTGCTTTTTAAGGCAGAGAAATTATAATCCAATCAAAATGGTTAATATTTTCTTAAGAGATATTCCAGTGTGCAAAATTCCAAAACATCATAGACTGATCAAAAGAAAATTCACCAGAAAACTTTTTTTTTTTTAAATAGACATTTTTTTCTGTATTGACAATTTGCCACGACTTTTTTCAAATTGTGGACTAAAACTAGTAATTAATGGAGTATGCATTAGACAGCTTGCATTTTTTCAATTAGAAAAATAGTCTGACCAAGTCAGAAAGAGCAATGCAGAATGAAGGGAGTAAACAAGCCAAGAAAAGTGTTAGAAGGTACAGACTCATTATGAAGAATAAAGATTGTTGAGATACTTTTATTGCTAATTATGATGTTTTGATAGAAATTGTGTTGCACAAATATTTTTCTCTTACATTAGACCATGACATCAAGAAAAGCAAATAAGGTCCCATGGAAAATACTTCATTTAATTTTTAAAAGAAATGGTAAATTTAATACTGGATAATATAAAAGTCATAATTTGGTAGAGATGAATTGGTTATGTAAATATAGTACTGTTTAATATTTAGTTTTGAATAGAGCATCTCACATACAAAGGAAAGAAGAAACTGTCCATCAAATTGTGAGTGCTTATGCAACAGATATTTTGATAACTCTTCTTACTGCTTACCTTATGTGCACTGAAATAGTGATAAGAGATAATAAAATTTCAAAAATTAAGACTGCAGTAAAAAAGTAAGAAGGAGCTCTCTGGCCAGCAACCTGCACAGCTGGAGGAAATCTATCAAAAGGTTCCATGGCAGCTGTCTTTTCTTATTTTATCTCTGTTTGCTCAAAGCCAGTGAAATGGCAGGGCCGCCATTTTCTAACCCAGGACGTGGAGCATGGAAATGAAAGTTCTTTTCTTCTCCTTTGTATCCATGATCTGGGATGGGGAGAGAGACACACATGGAAATGTTGATCTGTGTTTCCTACCCACTTCCTCCAATGGGAACTATAGGAACAATGCAGGTATTTACATCTTTAGCTTGATTAGAGACAGACAGATCTTAAGGTACTACTGAGGGAACACAGCCTCCCTTTCTTACCATGGCTATACAACACTCTGTGGTCTTTACAGAAGCCTTTTGCTACAACTACAGATGTTACAGACCCAAATATAATCAAACACACATGTCCATACAATGCATTACCCACAGGACTGGATACAAAAGTGCTGATGCTCATTTCCAGCTTCAGATGCATTGTGGCATTAGTGGAAGAACCATCTTTTCAGCAGACCCTGTGAGATATCTCCCTGCCTGCTTAGAGGTTGGTTGAAGCTATGCCATCGCAATGCTGAGCCAGAAGCATGTTGCTTGCTGTGACCTGATGAATTTTGGCCATGAGCTCATCCTCTGCCACAGCTGAAATGAGGTAGAGAAAAAGAAGACAAGGTCTGTGTATGAGATGTGCATCCAAATCTGGGTCCTTCTTCTATGACAAGGCATCTGCCGTGAAATTCTGTTTCCTAGATGACAAAGGAAAGTGAAAGGGAAGGACAAAAAGAAGGAGGGCCAGGAGGCAAAGCAGAAAGAGATGCACTTCATCCCTCAATACTCTTCCAGACTGGGGGACTGATCATCACCATTTTCAGTCCTTCTGCTCCCTCAAAGTTGTGCTGTCAATCCTCAAAGTAAGATTTGATTAACAGGAGCTCATTATCTCAGGCATAATTCTTCTCAGTGGGGTGAGTTTCCCAGAGAAGCAGGTACAGGTTAGAGTGTCTGGTTTTGTACTAAAAGAGTGAGTATAGGATAAAAGCTACAGTGAAGACCCATTTTTCAAAAGCTGGTTCTGCGTCAGGCATCCGTAAAAGTCAAGCCCTCTTTTGGGTGAGTGCCATTATGGCAGCTACAAACCAGATATCCCCCTCCCTCCTATCTTTAGAGCATGGTAAATCCTGAAAACCATTGCACCTGTGCTAGAAAGTGCTGCCAACTTGTGTTGTCATCGGTCTCCTTGGAGTCTATGTGCAGTTCAGTGTTGCCCAGTTACCCCAGGAGCTCCACCTTCTGTTGGTCAAAACAACATTTCTTCTGATCAGCACAGCCAGCACTGCTGCAAGTCATTGAAAATGCTGTCAATAAGTGCCTCTTGAGAGGTGCACAACACCAGGATGTCATACAGGTATACCTTAGCATAGCTATGAAGAAAGTCCCTAAGAACAGCATTTACAGAATACTGGAATTCTGCAGAGACTGAATGGCATCAGAGGATGCTCAGAGAGGCTGACCCCTTATAGATCCACCACAGAGGGCAACAGAGCCCACTGAAGATGTTCAGAGTACTTCAGAATAAGAGGCAAAGAGTGCTGGTTTTTCATTCTGATGTCCTTCCGCTTCCTGTAATCCATGCAGAGGCACACTCCCATGTTTCTTTGTGAAAAAATGCCCTATGGAAGCTCCCAACAGGGGAGTCAGAGGAGAAGTAGAACCACTACATGAGATTGCTCTTGAGGTACTTCTCAAGGGCTTCTGTCTGAGATTCTGAGCAAGCAGAGGTGCTCCCAGAAAGTATATCCTCCTGAGTGGAGGGAGTCACAGGTGGCAGTCTCTCATACCATCAGAATGGTGAAAGGTGTTTTTCTCTTAGACATGGGAAATGTGGAAAGCAGCACTTCTCTAATTCCTGACATGATTATAGCACATATGTCTATGTCTGTGTGTGCATATAGCTTACCAAAATGTCTCCCTCAAACTAGAAAGATTCTGGGGTGAGGAAAATGCTTGTTACTTGGTATCCACTACTTCAATTACATTAAAAAGGATAAATCTAGATATACACATTAAATCCTTTTAAAAACCTAAAACTGCCATAAAGAAACCTGAGTGGCCTTGTTGGGATACCACATACTATGTATGGTAGATATATGTAACCTGTAGAAATGAGTATATCACCTCAGCTATAAATGCAATGTGAATGAAATGCAGGGAAAAACAGTAGTGAAATAATGAAGAAATTAATGATAACAGAGGCCTGCTAATATAATAATATTATACTTCCTTGGTCAGTATGCCTAATATACCTCCCAGAAAATCCTTATTTATGATGTACAATACAGACTGGAAGCAATTGTGTAAAAACATCATCTTGAAAAGTACCATTGAGTTGGAACACCAAATGCACCCATTGTAATGTGTAACACTCACAGCACTCATTACAACCTATCATGACCATGTTGTATGTGCCTTTCAGTCTTCTGGCAGCTTGTTCTGTTTGAGGGGTGATTTGGAATGGGAGCATTTTCTGAAAAAGACAAAGACAAATTGTTCCAATGATGGGCCAGTGGAAAAAATGGAAATGCATGAACATGATGACAAATATGATGTTTGGCTTTGCTTCAGTCACTTCAATACAACAGTATGTAGCATGGTCAGAACTGCCAGCTTCTGGAAGAATGGAATTTCAGCATTATCACAGTATTTAAAAACAAGACATCTGACAGCAATCAAAAAAAACAACAAAAAACAAAAACCTCAATATTTTTCATTCTTGGTGGATGAACAAGATTTGATTACTGAAACTGGCACTGGCAACACAAATGTCCTTCAGGTATTTTCTATGGTATGTCTATGTATGGCATTCTTGTAGTGTATGTGCCATTCCAGTTTATCCTGTCTCACACTGTAGAATGGTTTCTAAATTTTTACAGACTGAAGCAGCTGCTGAATTGAAAACTATGTCTTTTTTAAAGAAAATTGTTTTACGGCATAGAAGGAAAATATTGCTGATATCGTACGCATGGAAAATAGTTACATAGCAATTTAACTCAGTGAGTAAACTTAGACCAAAAGTTCTCATTTAAAGTTTCTTTTAAAAATAGTTTCCTTTTTTGGAAGAAGGTACAAGTGAAATATTTCAACTAACAGGCAAAAATTACTGTCTTTAAGTGATATGACAATAAATTCTTCTGTACATATATGCTGCTACCCGAATAGTAACACACAAGGGTAGTAACCTGATTACATGTATTAAAAAGCATCTCTTCCAGAGTTACTATCAAGTTTTTGTGCTAAGCAAATCAAAAGAAGCATTGAAATGATCATCCATATTTCCATTTCACAGTATTAATTCCTTGTAGTAAGACTAGTAATGAACTTCACTAAAGGTTGTGTGATATATTCTTAACTGTATTTATTGCTTTGCCATGATAAAAATTCTTTCCAGTAGAAATGCCTCTTTTGAACATAAAGATAACACAAAGACTTTTAAGGGCAGAAATGTTCATTTTCATGCTTGATCAGGCATGTTCCCTTGCTTTTTGCTGTGGTGTGTTTACCCAGATCTCTTGGTCATGTTGACTGAACAAACACTCTGAAGTGGGATGTGCTGTACAGAAAAAACTGTAGTAGCCATCAAACTACTTAGATATTAGTTTTCTTTAGAGCAAAAAAACCTATGAGTTTCTCTTAGCTCAACCTATAGTAAGTGAACTGAAGAGCCATCAGGAAAATAGAATGAACTCATTAATCATAATCTGACAGTACTTCAGAGACAACTGTGAGAGTGTTTTAACTCTTGATCTCCATAGTAGAAAGAAGTTATTCACTAATCCTTTCTTTCAGGTGCTGTGGAAAGTGCAGTACAGGTTGAGCCATTGCAAAAAATAGCTGACAAGCTTGACCTCTGATAAGAAAATAGATTCAAAGTTCTTTAACCAGGAGCTGGATATGCTTAGTCTGTCTCTGAAGAAAGATTTTCCAGCATAAGCTGTAAACATTTTATCCAGTTTTATGCGCTGTAAATCAAAATGTTCTCAGGGCTGGCCAGAAAGTGAAGCCTTGTTAGCTCATTAAATAAAAAGGCCTGAAGGCCAACACTTCTCTTCATCATTAAACCTTATTTGGAACATGTTGAATAGATGGTGGATGGCTTGTGAATCCTCTTTAAAATTACAAATTACCTTCTTGAACGTCGGTATCAGTTGTTGCTTTTCCTATTTATATATAAAAAAAAAATAAACACAGATTAATATAGAAATAATCTAAAATGAACAGCAACCGTTATTTCAGCTTTTGTACACGTAAGACATGAGATACTACTTGTTTCCAAAACTTGCCATTTCAAATCTGTGGGAAGCAATATGTCAGATAAAAAAAAGAAGAAAGGAGAGTAGTAAAAGCTAAGATGACCACTTAGCTTAGTAGAGTTCAGTTAATATTAGTTAAGTAATGATTGTATTATGAAACATATAATACCCTGCATATAGCTGGCTGGTCCCTGGGAAGATGACAAACACAATCTTCACGAAAAAAGCGTTGTTTGAAATCATGTCATAAATACTTCAAATCCAGTAAAACCTTCTGCTTAAGGTTATGGTTCTTAGCCCAGTTCAAGTATAGCAGACCTACAGACCTGATAAAATCAAGTACTTTGAGTCTTGTATATTCAAAGTCTGTATAGAAATCAATCATTATGTTTTGCTTATGTTAAAGCATCAAGACAATTTTTAATCACTAAGTTTTCTTATCATATTACCTCTAGCCATTAGCCTTATATTTATCTTTCTCAAAACTTAGTGCAAGATTGTACTTGCTTCAGTACAGCTATACATTGCCCCTGAAAAGGAGGCTCTTCTAGGCCTGGCTGGAAATTCATGTCCATCTCTTGCAACTAGCAACTGTGTGCATAAATCAGTTGAGCTCACTGCTCTGACAGAAAGTCTTTTTTCTCTTTTTTTAAATGAGTTAATTTTCTGTCAGATCATTGAACTGTTCCACTTCCTTCTTTGATTGCACCATAATTAGATTTGAAACAAGTGGATAAGCAACTGTGTGTTGTGCAAGAAAACTGGAGAAGAATTGAATAGACTAAGAGTGAACTATGGCATAGTGTATAATGAAACCACACCTTTATTTCTATATCTGGAAAGTTCACTAATCAAAATGAAAGAGTTAGCAGATTAGCACTGGTTTTACGATTGTAATCAATTGCCCTATTTCATCCTTTTGTTTTATTTTACATGTGCCCTCTTTTGTTTGAAGATGGTGAGGGATCAGTCACTTCAAATTATGGCAACAAGGCAAAATACTGCAACAAATATTTACCATACCCTTAATCTGTGTAGATTTCCTTTCAATAACACTGAAAACCAAACTACATTATGGAAGCATTAACATAATGTTTTTGTTACAGGATCCCATGGAAATCCTACTGGCAGCATCTACCCTGTGCAGCAAAGTTCAGTGTTATTTTCCATGGTGTTACTAGTTTGTCTCAAAAATGTCTTAGGTTTCATCCTATCCCTTTCACTGGTCACGAGTAGCCCCTAAGTTTGTACTCTGAAATCGGGCAGAAAGTTTGCTGGCCTTGTTCAATGCCAAAAATCATGCATGATTTCCATTCACATAAACCACTTTCTGGAGAATCAGCCTCATGATGACTTTGACTATGTGACAATGTTGTGTTTCAACAGATTTACCAGTCAGCCCTTTGTTGGAAAGGAAAATAACAATATTGGTGATGTTATTATTATTATTATTATTATTATCATAATCGTCATCAACAACAACAGCAATAATTTTTTTGATATTATTATCATCATCAACAACAACAATAGAAATAACAACAATAACAATAACAACCATGGCCACCAGACTTCCTTTTAAGGGCTGATGGTTAGGAGCCAAGCAGATGTGCCATCTTACTGTAGAGCCATTAGTCTTCGAGAACTCTGAAACCATCACATATGTTTGGATTATTAAAGGAATTAACGTTACCTTGTCTATGACTGGGTTCAGATGTTTTAATCCTGTATTTCCATAATAAACTGGTCAGATTTAATAATTTGTTTAAGACTAGGGAGGATAGAGAAATTTCTTTCATTTCCATAGTTTAACCCAGTTTCTTCCTTTCGTTGATGTCAATTTTCATTGTGGGGACAAGTATAAAAATGTTCATGCTTTGTTTCAGTCTTCTCAGATTTGTAACTATCTTAGATCAAAATTATTATGATTTGCACATATCAGCACACGTTGGAAGGATTTAGTACAGGATTGCAAGGGCTAGCAGAGACTGCACTTTCACAGTTCAGATCCCTGAAAAAGTGAGACCTGGCAATGAAGATGATTGTGTACTGACAACATTCACACAGTAGCTATTTTTCAGCTAGTAGTAGTCCTGTTTTAAATTACATTTTTGCGCATAAAACCATTAATCTGTACTATCCAAATGGGAATTTAAACTATATTTTCTAGTATTATAAAGCAATCACCTTTGAAATTAACGAAATAAATTTTTAATTATTTAAAACACTTTGTTATGCACAGTATCAAGTAATGCAAAGGATGAACTGACTAGTTCAATTTTCTTTCATTTCTTTAAAATTTGTTTCAGGATAGCGTTACATGCTACATATAGTGTGGCTTTCCATTTTTGTGTATCCTGTTGTAGTGTTATCTATTTTGGCCTAAACAAAGGTTAGGAATACATAATTGCTGCTGAAGATATATACACATCTTCATTTTTTAAGTTTTCCTGTTATTTTGTTGCATATTTTTATAAGTAATAAAGAGATTTTCTTGACTTGTTTTTCAACATACAAGGCTAGGGAAAAATAATGGTTTAATCATCTTAGAAAAAAACAAGAGTAATAACAATATTTATAAATATATTAAAGGAGGAAAATGTTTGGGAAAGATCTATTAAAATATATTTCCCGTGGGAAATATAATGTCAGCTTGCATGATTAATTTACAGTGTCTCATGGATTCACTGACACCCATCTTAAACTTCTTTATGTGATCAATTCTGTTTTACTGCTCTGAGATTTATGCAATAAAGCAAATAAATTTTTGATTGATTTGGTTGATTTAGCTCACGGTTCCACTTGTGTGACAAAGCATGAAAGAAGCAATGAAGAGAGATGAAATCAACTGATGTACAGAAAAGAATTTATTATATGGTAATGTTGTTTAGATTTGTGAAGATAATTTAGATTTTTTTTTAGTGTTTTCTTAATATATTAGGAGCACCAAAAAATTTATTCAAATCAAATAATTATTTTTGCATTCAAACTTGAATATGATGTTTGTATATAGTTCCAATGCTTTAGAAAGTTCAAAGATTCTGCCTTTTGAATGGAAACTGAAGTTTTCTGTTTAGGCTATGAGTAGACAGTGGAATGGAAATACATTATAATCTTTACAAGTGTTGTTCAAAGTGCCTGAAAATGTCATGGTGATACCATCACTAAGAATAACAGAGTTGCCTGCTTTGTACAGAAATATAACTCAGAGTAGGTTTTTTTTTAATTCTGCCAGAAAAAAAATACCCAAGAATAAGTGGGGGTGATCCTGTCTAAAATATAAACCAAAATTAAGTTCAGATAACATGAAAGTCTGAGAAAGGCACTGTATAAGAAGAATATTTGGAAGGCTTATTTTATAGAAGGAATACATTTTCCCAATGAAATTGATTTGAAAAAGGAATGTTTGTAATGGATTTTTCCTGAATTTTCAATCAACACTAGTGGTAATAGGCACTGTAGTCACTTTTTGTGGATACTAAGAAAAAAAATCTTAATATTGACATATCCTTAGGTGACTTTCAATAATTTTACTGATGTCAAAATTGTATATTCTCCTCTGTCAGTAGAAGGTTTTGTAGATCTGGATCCTCCAGTGTATAGGACATGACAATACATTTGTACAGAACCTTTTCCCATTTACAGCCAAAGTCAGGATCAACAAAACTTCAGACATGATTAGAAAGCTCAACATGCAGCTCCTCAGTGGCACAAGAATCAATGGACAACCACATCTTCTCTGGATGCCATCTTGGCATCTCATTTACTCATTACTCACCTGCAACTGAAGATTGGCTGATTTTTTATTAGGAGTAAGGAAGTTTGGCCCAAGTTATTCTGATTATCATCAGGGATCGTAGAAACATAGAATCGTTTAAGGAGAAAAAGATCTTTGAGTACAACTGTAAGCCAGAACAGCCAAGTCCACCACCAAACCATGTCTTTAAGTGCTACATCTACACATTGTTTAAATGCCTCCAGGACTGGTGACTGAACAATTTCCCTGGGCAGCCTCTTCCAATGCCTAAAAACCCATCTGGTGAAGAAATTTTTCCCAACATCCAATATAAACCTCCCTGATGCAACTTAAAGCCATTTCCTCTCGTCCTGTCAGTTATTATCTGGGAGAAGAGACTGACCCCCCACCATATTCAAAACCACTAAGAAATTTTTGGTGCACCTGATGCCCTTGATAGCTACTCACCCACAAAAAATGCCATAAATTTCACCTTTCTTCTTTATAAGAGGAAAATAAATGGATTAGTGTGCCTCTGAAACAAAGATAATAGGTTTTTAAAGCATGAGGGGAGGTTTGATATTTGAGCTTTTTTCCTTTTTAAGATTTTTTAAGCTTGTCTTGGTGGTCAGTCAGTCACGTGCCTTTTATGACTTTAATTTTTCATAAGGAGTTATATAATTTCCATTTGCTTCCCTGCAACCTACTATGGGCTGATGCAGTGGCTGGAGTGAAGATGTTTTTCAGGGTCATAGGTTTTTTCTCAGTCATCTCCTATCTGTCCTGTTGAGTGGGGATATTTGATACACTTCATGGGCATTAAACCGATGGGCAGCACTGGGCCCAAATTAGCTCTAGAAATAAGTTGGGGATTGACAGTATCATGATACCAGATAGCCCTATCTGGTAGATAGGTGAGAGGGAAGGCTGTGTGAAGCTGGAAGGTGCCACACACGAACTCTTTCTTCTGTTCCGAGGGTGGACCACAGACAAGCAGTGCTTTACTTCAGGCAGCTGTATGAGACAGAACAATACTCATCTCCTTTTGTGCAGTATCACCCATTGTTGGTTGCATTGCAAAATACCATTTTAGATGGTACACCCTGTCCAGTGGAAAGAAGTAGATGTTAAGGAATTTTAAAATATATTTGTTTGAAAAGACAGACAAGAAATTGACAGGACTTCTTTTATTGTCCCTTTTCTTTGTGTTTTCAAGTACTCATTTTCATGAGTACATGTAACACACAAAAAGTACAAAAATTATGTATTATTTTTAGATCTAAAAAATATCAGGATCATACTAGCAATATTACAGAAGATGCATTAGTGCAGTCCTCAGATGGTTAGATACATTTATGAAAGTTTCTATCATTCTTGTTGTCACATCTCAGTGTTTCCAGACCATCTTATAGAGCTTGTTGAGAGCATCTGGCTGAGCTCTAAGGGAAGATCTGACCTTAGGCATTAGTCAGCATGCCTACAGTGCAACTTTGCTACAAAAAACATCTGCAAAGTGGCTTTGCTGATTTCTGCTCTGTATCCTACAGCAATTACAAATCAACTTAACTTTGTTAAGAAAAGAAATCTAGGTCTCCTTCAGAATTAATTATTTGTGAAAAACATCTTTGGTGGAGACGTCCTTCAAAGACAAAGTGGAGAGCAAGACTGGTGAATGGTGAGGATGAAGAGTTGTGCACTAGGAAATCTGTTCAGTCATGTGAAGAGCCTGTGAGCATTCCTTGTCCCTGGGGTAGAAATTCATTCATCTTGGATCTTGTGATACTGTATTTATCATATTTCCACTGAAAGGCACCTGAGTGATATTTACTGAATAAATGTTCTATTATGCCAAAGTATTCAAAATGTCCAGGTTCATTTTCAAAAGCAATTTAAAGCCCATGGGGGCTAGAACCCATTCAGCTTTATCTACTCTGATTTCTTTTTGATAATTCCTGAGGAATATTGCCCATGATTGATACTGAAGTGAGTGTTTTCTCACAGTGAGGTCAAAAAATGAGGTCAAAAATGATTGTCAATACATTTAGTGTGGTGAATAAGGCACAAATGTTAAAGGAAACAGATTATCAGAGACAGCATACAGGGAAATATGCTTTCTTGAATGGAACCATGTTCTACTTGAATACTCTAGTGCAATATATTTGTGTTTATGCTGTTCCTGTCTTATTGATGAGTCTTAAATCCAAGATGGTGTTCGATACATGGTCTGCCTAGTACCTTTGTCCTTGTAATTTTATAAACAACTTATTTTTTCTCAGTAATGTTTCTCAGAGGCATATAATTTCACTTCTGCATGTGCCTCAAGGTCTGGCTACTGTGGCAAAATGGAGCAATTTAGTGCTGCCTTGAGGTTAAGTGTGTTCGATATCCAAGTGCAGGATCCCTGACTTAATTCTGAACTGATCCTGTGCATGTTGGTACTCTGGGCTTCTGCACAAAACATTGGACCCAAAAGTCTTTTTCACAAAAACTAGAATCGGAGAAGAATGCACCAGTCATGTTTTTGCAACAATACCACAGAGGAGTCACAGTGAAAACTAGGACCCAATCTGTCGGAGGTTTCATGGAGTTTGAGCATTGTTTTGCAAGTTAGCTGCCTGGGGACTAATAGCTCCAGGAACCTCTGAGGTTTGGGGCTGTCCAAGCTTCTACTGAGTCAATTTATCAGAAGTCAGGTATTCTGCTCTACTTCTCCCTGTGCAGACTTTTGTCACATAATACCTGCAAGGCAGAAAATTGTAGAAAATTGATTTTTTTCAAGGAAGTGGCTCATCTGCTGCAATTTATTCCTATGTGAGGTAGTTCCTACAGCTGCCAACCTGCTTCCCTACTAGGAGATACAGTACTTGGTGAAAAAATATGGGCAGGTATCCATGATCACTGGAGGCTGACCAAGTCCATCAGCAGTCAATACACTGAGGCATCTAAACATGGCATCCTGGGGTTAATGAATTGAACCCATAGACTTAGTAGTTAGACCTAATGGAAAATAATTATGGATGAGGCAAGAAACTCGTGTTCTGTTCTCTTTTCACTGTAAGAATTGAAATCTACTTAGTCTCTAGTCTGGAGATAAGGAAGGGAGAAAATGAACACTGACTCTTTCTTGTGTAAATGTACCACAGTGCAGCCAGGAACATTGGAAGGCGCAGGGGAGAATTTGAAACTGCAACCTAGCAAAGAAGACAGTATTTTGAATGGTTCCTTAGGGGAAAAAAAAATGTAGAAAGCAAAATCCAAAAAACTACTTGAGTAGTCCTTTACTCATCATCTGATTAAAAATAGACCTGAATCTGTGAACAGGTTGACATTGTGCTTTGAGACAGTACCCAGAACCTGCAGATTCATACAATTAAGCTAAGCACTTCTCTGATGTTATAAAATTTAATAGCTCTGCTGTGCTAAGAGCCATACTGCTTTCAGATACTGATATACTAATTATATCCTTAGTTCCCTTATCTCTTTCTGTGACTGAAAGGGTTACAGATATGTACACTTTATCCTGTCTTCAGAATCTCAGTGAATAGCTTTCTTCTCAGTTTCTGGATGGTAGTTGTGAGCTATGTTTAAGGTAAAGTATGGCCATTAGCCATAATTTAGATATTACATCAGACTCTGTGTCCTATTTGCACTAGGAACTGAATTGTGAGAACTACAGTCTTTGTACAATTGACCAGTCATAAATTATATTATATATAATAAAAAGCAGGGATTTAATCAACAATAAATAATTATATTTATTTGTCAAAAGAACCAAAGGGGTTTTTTTTTTTTTTTTTTTTTTTTTTTAACTTGTTTTTTAAGCTTTAAAGACTTAGCCAAGAGTTCAGTTTACCTTTTGTATCTTGAGATTGGAACACTTCTTTCCCTTAACTCGCAAACCTGACAGACAAGAGTGTTCTACTACACTTTTCACTTTAGGACATTAGATGTTATATTTTCTATGAGCCAAATAGCCTTTACAGAGATGTCTGGGAAATAAGCCAGTTATAATGGTCTCAGGAGAATCAGCAGGATTGCTGAAAAACAAAAAAACTATACTTATATTTAAGTACATTAATGTCTTGAATTAGCACAGCAAATGGCAATTGACAGCTTTTGATGAATCTTGGCACTACTTTCTGATAAAACAGTGTATGAGGCTTCAAATGAAAATGTATTTCTCTCTTCACTGACATTAATAAAATTCTGAATCTGTAGGTTCTGACTTATATCTACATTATAATTCATGTCAATTTTGTTCAAATACTGTTTGTGTAGTTTTCACCTATCAGGCAATATTATATCTCAAAAGTGAGCAAAGCAGAGTCATTGCTAGGAATTATGGCATCATTTTCAAATCACTCTGTTAATTTGGATGGCAAGGTGCTCAATTTCAGTTTATATGTCTTTGGCCAAGTTTGGTTGGTCCTTCTTTGAGAAAGATGGTCTCTGGCAAATACTGATTTTTTTTTTTTTTTTTTTAAATTTTTTTTTTTCCATTTGGAGGTAGCCCAAAGTGTTCCAGATGTCAGAGCTCTGACTTACAATCATGCCAGATTTTGGATGAAAATTCCCAGGAGCAGATCTTATTGGGGGAATATGCAGATACTCTGCTATTTATAGAAGAACACTAGTGTAACCAAATATCAACATAAGCATACCTTTAAATAGAAAATCATGGTGAAAATATCTTCTGTTACACATTGATATAGCTGTTCTGCATTTTGAAAGTCTGTATGAAGAACAAGTAGTATTGAATAATTAAGCATACTTTATCAGATTAAGTTTAAAGACTTGATAGTGCATATATTGTAAAAAAAGTAAACCCTCCTGACCCCTACCTTTTAGTGAGATGTTGTTCTGGTATGGAGTTTTTAAAAGGAAAGGGAGGAAATTCAGGAATAATTCCAATTTTTTCTGTCCCAAATGTTAAATCAACAAACAGTCAGATGAAGAACTAATCAAATTTGTTAAAACTTGGAATTTTCACTTCTTTTCTGATATTTAAGTTTATTTAGTTATTTTTTTAAATATTTTTACTTTCAGAATGCAAAAGAAACTTCAGTTCTATCACAGTGTTCCTCATTTGCATTACGCTTGTGGCATTGTTATATGGCCCATCCATAGCAATCATAATGTGCTCAATTCCTACTGATGTGTTATAAGAGAATGCATTGACCCAATCAATTTTTAGGTGTACATTAAAATTTTTTTTTTATGTGTGTGTGTGTGTGTATGTATATATCCATATACATATATGTACATATATATGTGTACATATATATGTGTGTGTATATATTCATATATATATAATAATTTTTAAATTATTGGGGCCTGATGCTACTTAAAACTTATTAAAACATTGAGATCAAAGTGTTCCCTGTCTGTGCTGTAATGAAAAGAAGCTAAGCATCAAATGTACTAATTAGAAAGACAGCTGTTTTCTTGTTAATATCTTAGCTTGAAATAATTTTTGCTGGGAAGATGAAAATGTCAGCTTTAGAAGTTGCATAGCATGCAGTTGGGGCTTTTTTTTTTTAATAAAAACCAAAATAAAACCAAGGAACATGATTTTTAAAATATCAAAGAAATAATTTGTGACATCCAGATTCATTTTTCTTTATAAGGCGTTTACCAGCTACATGACTTCAGAAAAGAGTGTCTGTTAGCCTTCACCATCATCAGTAGAAAGACATAGGTCCTTCCAAAACATAAAGTTTAATTTTATTTACATGATTAAGACAATTGTGTTTTTTCTCAAATACTATCAGGGGTATACATTTTAGATTTGACATGAAGACACCAAAAAAGCTAGTGTAGTATGTATGAAAAAATTGTCTTGTTATCTCAAAATGACTGTTTTCCAGGAAGTTTCTTTGACCAACAAAATTGTAAGTTAGGCTTTTAAATGCCCAGCGGTCAATAGGATAATATTTGCAGCCCGGGTTTTTATTTTTCCATGGGAAGTTTTGTCAACTTTTCAGCAAAGCTCAGTAACACTGTGACCCTGAAAATAAGACATTCCAGTTAATTTTTAATAACAAATGATGCTAATTATTTAATTCATAAATATCGAAGTTAATATTATATATTCACATACCCATAATATCATATCTTATTGCATATTTCTACTTCTGGAATGTAAAAGGAAAAATTAATTCTTTGACTTTAAAATTGAAGTTTAACTTTTTGATTTTTATTTTCTTAAGCAAAATTATTCAAAATGGTTTTTAACTGTTCTTGTACCTATTGAGTCTAGGAGTGATTAAAGATTTTGGGATCAGAGTTGTTAATTACATATAGAAAAGAATTTCAGGTAAGCTTTCCAAACAGATGTGACTGCTGGGACAAAGTTTATACTTTTACCTTGCAAAGTTGTCTTTCAATAGTACTTTCCTGCCTATCTTGTCATTCCCTCAGTGGTCCCTATGAATCTTGCAGAATCTGTAGAACACACCCACATTGTCTCCTACACAGACCAGATTTCTGCACCTACTTAGAAAAAAAAAAAAAAGTGCTTTTTTTTTTTTCCATTTCTGATTAATTAGTGAAAAATGGCCAGTGTTAGAGAAACACAAACTATTCCTTGCTAATTAACCCTGATACACTGACATCCAAGAAACTCTTAGCTCAAGCCAAGACCTATTATGAGAAGAAGATACAAATATCTTTCTGACAGCAGAAACTCAAAACATACCATGTCATTTGTGCACTAGTCCTGTTCTATATGGCATGTAATTCCTGACCTCAATGGAAAGATTGATCATGACTTCTTCCATCTGATATTTATGAACTGTTGCCTAGCATGTCTGGCAGAGTCAGTAATACATTTTCCTCTTTTTCTGTTTTGTCTCTTGTTTCTATAGCATCTGAGTTTTGTGTGATTTCTCATTAAACATTCTCAAGTTTCACCCACGCAGGCCATCTGGACTATAGTTAATATTTTAGGACCTGTCCCCTTAACTTTGATGTACTTTCATGTAACTGCTAAAACATGGTGATATCTCTTCCTTCTGTCTTGAGAACCTCCTCCTCATAAACCCAGACATACCACAGGAACCAAGGGCTTGATACTGCCAGCAGATGAACACTTTCAGATCTCTTCTATATTTTTTCAAATCTGAGAAAATCTATGATGAGAAAAAGAAATCTGTGAACTCTTAGGAGCAAAAATCTTACCATATTGAAAGGCCTAAAGTCCTATAGCATAAAATATTATATTATAATTAAGTTTCTTGTCAGTGGTTCTTGGTTTGTTGCATTAGATTATGAACACCAAAATGGTACTGTGATGACCAACACAGGAAGAGTGTGACCCACTAAAATGGATTCACTAATGACTCTGTCAATACTACAGTTAGATCCCTGTCTTCACCTGAAGCTTATTTCCCTCTCAGGTTCATTGCATTTCATCTGAGTAACTGTTTTATGAACCAACAAGTTCTGTTCCACACCTATGATTGGAACAAGCATTTTACTCTGATTTAACCCAGAAGTGTCTCTCAAATAGCTCAGTCACTTTTGAAATAGTCTGATGTTAATATTTGTCATTCTTATAAAGTGAAAACAAGCTTGGAAGATAACAAAGGTCAGATAAATTTTTTTTAAGAAAGAAAACTGACAGCTCTCATAAGTATGTGCTTGGTCTAACAAGACTCTTATCTGTGATCTCATCCTCCTGATCCTGTGAGATCTCTGTAATAACATTTGTTTCTTAAGGATGGACACACAGAAATGGTTCATGGTCTGTCTCATAATGTTGACTAACTGAACCATGATCACTTGCTTCTTAAGCACAGCTACTGATCATGATTGGTATCTTATTCTTCTTCCCTGTCATCTGCGTCATTCAACCCAGGGAAATGCTCAGTCACAAGGACATGGTTTGGGCATTGATGCCTGTGCTGTGGGTCACTCATGGCTAAAGGAGGCCCACTGAGCCACTAGCAGGAGCTGCTTGGAACTTTTCAGCTTGTGAAAAGAGAGTAAGGGCAGAATTCAGCTCCCTTTACTCATATGTCCAGGGCAGCCTATAGGTTCCAGGAGTCTAAGATATATTCAGGACTGCAACAAGGGCTTTTAAGCAGCACCTGTAGGGAAGGAGAGATACCCATGCACGTCCAACAGACACTAAGCATCTTATGTAGTATTGAGCTCTAGATTTTTATTGACCCTGACTGAGATCACAATCACCACACATAATACCTACATTCAGGTTTCATGACCTTTGACTTTGACCCAAGGAAACTGTAATAAGGGAGAGTTTAAGGGCTGTCATGAAAGAGGCACTGCATTAGGCATCCCTAGAATCTGGTTGAGAAAGGTTTTACAAGGTAGGGGATCCATCCCACTTCTAGGAGAGGCACATGAGGCTGATATCTTTGAGAGAATATAAGATTTACTTCCTCTCCTGCTCCCCAAAAGTTCTATTGAGGCTGCTTTTGTATAGTTCTGTCTTTTTATTTGTATAAGTTTATTGCAAATTACAGAAAAATCCTTGATGTTTGCCACAGTTTAATTTTCCTCTTTTTTGTTTGTTTTCAGACTACTGCAGAAATTTGATCACCACAGAACCACTTGCCAAAATATCACAGAAACAGGGTAGAGAGAGTAATGGTGATCTTGCCAAAGAATTTTGATCCAATATGCTGCACAGTGCACAGAGCGCTCTGCCTCAGTAGTCATTGAAACACTGGTTGTTTCTGAGACACTTCATCCATAACCTGTGTTAAGTTTAAATGTATTTGCACTGTTAATCAGAATGCTACACAGTGTAATGGATTTAGGTGTCTGCTATGCCTAAATGTGTTATTCTAGGGGATTCAAATAGTTTTAATTGGCTAGTTTGGAATAATGATCATTAAATTCCCTTTCTCATCCTTCTTCCCACTTCTTCGCCATAGTCATGCACAACTTTCAACTGGAGGATGAGCATAGGTGTGCAAAAGGATATTTTACTGAGGATTATAAGAATATAACACAAAATAAACATAAACCTTTCCTGGAGTGAAGAACTCTAGGAGTTGAATGTTTGTAAGGTGTATGGATACATTGTCATTAAACAGAATATCAGCATATGTTTCTGTATGCACAATCCCCTACATCTGTCAATTTTTCCCTTAGCCTGTCAAGAAATATGCTCTCCCTCCTCAAATTGTGAAGAAAACACTGTGTTAAGTCACTACATTTCCCACTGTTCTTTCAGAATGTCTATGGTTGAATGATGGATTGAAGGATCTCTAGAAAACCTTGGCTTTAATCTGATACAAAATGATAATTGACTATTTGAAGAATGTCCATTTCACTTTCCTGAAGAACCTCGCTGTTTCTGTGGTGAAGTGTTTTAGGGAAAAGATTTTTCTCATTTTGGAAATCATCTTTAAGGCCAGGAACTAAATCTTATAAACCTGTTAACAAGGATGTAACAATCTGTTAGTCCAGGACTTTCTGGGTTTGCACTGAAAGTGAATAGGATCAAGGTTTAAAAAACTGAACTATTTTATGCTATTATATGCTTATTTTGTTTTACTTCTACATATTAGAGGACTGTCGAACAATTCTCTATTAAAAAATTTTACCTTCAGAAGATTTTCCCTTTGCAGAGAATGTAAGGACTAAGTGCAGTAATAGACTTTCTTCTGTTTACATACCTACTACAGCTGTGTTGAAGACCACACTTGCTCTACTGCTTTCAGTTGATGTCTATGTGTTATTTCTACAAAATGTTGTGTATGTTTCTGCTTTTGTTTTCACACGTCTCTGAGAGAATAAAAACCCTCCTCCATTCTTCTACCTGACATATATATATATTCCTCCTCTACTCTGATTCCCCATAGTTGTCCACTTATTACTTTCTCCTCAAGTCCTAGACAAAGGCTAAGCAGAGTAATTCTAAAGAAAAAAATTATTTGCCATACACAAAATATTTATAAAGATTGTTTGTCAGAAGTCATTTACAGTGCTACATTGCTTTCTGGAATGATGTGGAACATGACTGCTTTCTTAAACTGTCATTTGTCAAATGGAGTACATAAAGCAGACAAAGTATCTCACTGGTGAACATTGACTATGCAGTTCCTTCACTAGCAGTTGAACTTCCAAGTTTTAAGCTCATGCTCTTAAAGTCAGAATTAGCTCTTTTAATGGGTGAAATATTGAAAACAGGGTACCTGTTTTTATATAGAGAGTTCAGTCTAGACAGACGTGGGTCCGACCAGTATGATCAATACCACGAATTCTGGTTTATTTGAACTAAGATGGCAGTTTTTATACATTTCTATATAGTTTACAATTCGGATAGCTCTTTCATTGGCACACAGCAGAGAGAGAAATGCAAACATACATTGTTGGATTCACACTTAAGGTAGCTAACAAGCACACACTAACAATGCTATTCAGTGACCTTCACAGACCCTATTATCTGTCTGTGACACCTTAACATAATTTCTAACTGCGCCACAACTTTGCTAAGTAATTTTAACTGCGTCAAAGGCTGCAGGCCTCAGGACAGGCCTCAGCTGGGGTAACTCAGGTCTGAGCAGCTCATTCCCTAGGAAAATTCTCTACAAAATATCCTAAATATTCTCTCTAAAACATGTTGCATTTGTGATGTATTATTCAACTATTTTCATAATCAGTCTTAGTTCCAGTTTTACTGAGTATGAGGCTAACCTTGCTTCAGCCCAGCCACCTGCCAATCAGATAGTACTCCCAGATGTCCGTGAACAATCTTTTTAATTAGAAAAGAAAGATTAATTCTTCTATTTGTGTGTGGACTTCAGTACTGGCCAATGTCTTTTTTCAGATTTTTTTTCCTTTTTTTTCCATCATGTAGACTAGTAAATTTAACTATAGACAAGATTATTTTTTAAACTTTATAATTGAAAGTCACATCACCCTCTTAATAAAATACTCTTCTATTGTTTCAATAAAAGCATTATTTTATGGAAGATCATTGTATTTATTAGATTTATTAGCACACAGTAATATTTAAGTCACCATTTTTCACAAGAAGACAATGCAATTAAGCTTATAACTTTGTTAAGATTTGTTAGTTTACAAAGACCATGCTTTGAATATAGGTATATAGGTATGAACATTCAAAATTCAGTAAAAATTAAGTTATTGCATTTAAACAAAAAATAAATTTGTAGATACACTGGTGATTTAATCTGAACCTCTCTCATACCTTAGAGAAAAGTGTCAGAAATGGTTATAAATATACGTATAGATATAAATAAATATATTAATATAAAATAACTCAGGTTATCTTTTTAGTATTCTTAGGAAAGCCCATGGCTATTCTTAGACACTTTCAATCATGCTAATAATATTGCAGTTGTTTTTTATTTGAAGAGTAAAAGTGTGATGGAAAAATAGTAATTTTTTTCAAGTTTACAATTCTACACCAGCTACAAATCTTCCTTAGTTTTGTCTGCTTCACATATGTGCATACCTCTAACAAATTTAAAAGAGCAGAAGGAAATCAGATAAAATTGAGTTACTTGCTCAAGATCTTTAGCTGGAGTTAAGGGTATTTAGCATTTTAGCCAGCACATGAGAGATGAAAACACACTGCTTTGCATTGTTGTGCCTTATGTGTGATGCTCTTCATCCTTCTTACTCTCCACCCATGTTGCTTGAAGGAGCTGATTTTAAACTTTCACAGGGGGCAAAATGAGACCTGCCTTGCTCTTGTTATCCACAACGGTTTTAAGTGCTACTTTGAGCAAAAATCTCCCGCAATCACCTTTGTATCCAAGGGCTTTAAATGTTCTGAGGACAGATATTCCTGCTGCTGTCTTTCTCTTCTGGACCAATGTTGACCTGGGGTGCGAGTCCACAACTGGCTGAATATGAGCCAGCAGTGAGCACAGGTGGCCAAGAAGGCCAATGGCATCCTGGCCTGCATCAATAATAGTGTGGCCAGCAGGACCAGGGCAGTGATTGTCCTCCTGTACTCAGCACTGGTGATCCATGCCTTGAATCCTGTGTTCAGTTCTGGGCCACTCACTGCAAGAAAGACAGTGAGGTGCTGGAGCATGTCCAGGGAAAGGCATGGAGCTGGTGAAGGGCCTTGAGCACAAGGAGCTCTTTGTAAGCAGCAGCTGAGGGAGCTGGGGATGTTTAGCCTGGAGAAAAAGAGGTTCAAGGGTGACCTTATTGCTCTCTACAAGTATCTGCAAGAAGGCTGTAGAAAGGTGGGGATCATCCTCTCAAGCAACTAGTGACAGGAGAGAACACAGCTTGAAGCTGCACCAGGTGAGGCTCAGGTTTGGCAAGAATTTGTTCACAGAAGGGTTGTCAAGCATTGGAATTGTGCAGGGAGGTGGTGGAGTCACCATCCCTGGAGGTGTACGATAAAAAACTGCACGTGGTATTTAGTGCCATAGTCTAGTTGACAAGGTGACAATAAAGATTGGAGCCAATGATCTTAGAGGCCTTGTCCAACCTAAATGAGTGTGATTCTGCTACCTCTATTGCTTTTCCTCAGCATATGCTCAGATGCCACAAAGCCAGCTTGCATTATTATACAATATATAATAATATACAGCTTAAGGCTGAGCTCTTAAACAAGGGTTACCTACATGACCTGGGCTCAAATGTATTTCAGCTGGGTTACAACACGTAGTTCTAACATTTTCAGCCATTGTGAGGATTGTCTAATTATAACAACAGTCCCACTTCCTTCACTCCTATTGCTTAGGAAATAATAGGCAATTCAGAAGAAGAAAGGAATGTATGATCTGACCCAGTATATTCCAAGATCTTGTAAGTTAAAAAAGGTAATATGAGACAAAAAGGGTTTTAACAGAAAAGGAAATTAATGATCATGATGATAGTCCTGGCAGATGGTCAAGGGAAGCTGAGAAGATAGGAGTAGAAGTGTTATTTAAGGGGAAATGAGACTTTCTGGGTTTTTTTGAGACAGACTGATATTAAAATAGTTATTGGGGAAAAAGTCTTTTGCAAAGAGTCTCAGATTTAGAATAAACACTTCTTTCTGTGTCAGGTGTGAATAGTGGAAGTGAAAAGAAACAAACAATGGGTGTTAAAAGAAAAGGCATGTACTTTTTGAGGTGGCTGATAATGGGATTCTGCTATCTGTAACTCAGGAACGCTACTTTGTTGGAGTGCAGCGCAGGAAAATGTACCTGCATGTACAGTACCTAATATGTTAGACTTCGCTTTTGTAAATATTCACCCAGAACCACAGACAATTAATTTGTTCAGTCTTATAACTCTTAGTTCTGCAGGTACTGTTTTCTGAACTCTGAAATTTTCTTCCTATGGCTAGCTCAGTGAGACAGAATACAGCATTAAGTAGAGCAGCTTTCATGTTTCTTTTTCCTATTCCTAATAGCTGGAGATACTTTAGAATTAAATTAACTTGTTCTTTTATTTTCTGAAGACTAAGCAATTCAGTCTGTGTATATGAACAGCATGGAGAAAAGGAGAGGAAGGGAGGGAAAGAAAATAAATTTTCAGGAGGGACTATGGGAGTTCTCATGAATGAAACAGGTCATTGCTACTCCTTGGATCATCACCAGAAATTTACATTTTTATTCCCATAAAGCAGGAGGTATCTTGCAAGGCAGTGTAAGGTTTTCCTAGGGCATTTTAATGCTTTTATATCTTTCTGTCTGCATCATATATGCTTAGTTGTTTAGGGACCTAGAACTGAGAGCCACAGAAGCAGGGGGAAAAGACATGCTGTTTATCTGACTTGCAGTCTTTAGGTAAAATGTTTGGAACTGTTTCTGTTATGAGTAGATTTGTGAGTTAGAGACTAGTTCAACCTGCATCCATCTCTGTGAATTTTCTTTGTGTAAAAGAACCCAAACAAAAAAAAGCTGTTTGCACTGATGGATGCTGTGCAGTATCCTCAGACTCACAGAGGCATAAGACTGTTGTTGCAAGTGTAAAACACACAATTTAGTCAAGTAGTTCTGCTTTTAAGCTACACTGAAACATCTTTAATATGACCAATTAGTTTGTAGGTATCCAGAAGATTTCCAGAAATCAGCTGTGGAAACATGACAGGTAGAATTGCCATCAAAAAGTGCCAATGTGACTGCAATAGGTAGTCGTGTAAGAGCACTTGGCTACTGTAGCAAATAACCCAACTATGGTGAACTCTTTATTCTAAAAACACAGAGTGAAAAAACAGATGAAACTGCTAAAGTTTTATCAGGCTTGACGTGGAATTGTTGGTATTTATGTGGATTCCATATAAAGTAAAAGGTCAAAACATACTTGAAACTCAATCTTAACTGAAAATACTTGCCACTTGCAGTAAGCCTGGCTCAACTTTCTGGTTGTGATGAGAAATTCAAACATTTTTGTCACTCAGTTAAATCCTAGATACGACACTGAAAGAGAGGTTTTTGTGGAGGTTTTTTTGGTGGAAAGCCTGTGTAAGTCAGCAAAGTGTCATATATTCTTACCTTGTCAAGGTGACTTGCATAACTTTTTTTTCCTTTGTTTTGACCATAAAAATGAAGAAATAAAATGGTTTATGTGCCATTAGGGCACAGTTGGGGGTAGACTGACCCTTATTCTATTCCCTCCAGAGTAGCACAAATTAAGTGGACTGTGTTATAATTGCTCTAATAAGCCAAATACTCTCAGGACATATTCAAGCCAACCAAGAACAACAGTAAGATGTATATGATCACGTGAACTGTATTGCTTCTTATGTTTTGGATTATTATCTAATTTGTTTTCCTCTTGAGCAGATTCCTGTAGAATACACATGGGCTTGGACTTCCACCATATAAACAGTTAGAAAACATAGAGTAGTATTTTAATCTCTAGTACTAGATGTCTGCTCAGTACCTCAAAAACTCAAACTTACAGCTCAAATATTTGGCTCCTTCCAAAGGAAGCAGAAGCTGCTGTCTGAAGTGCTGGGAGGAAATTCTGACTTCACTGAAGTCAGTGACAAACAGACATGTGCATTGGAATCTAGAAATGACATGAGTTCTGTGTATGTACAGAAAAAGTGTTCTATAGGATAGTTATGCTGTCTTTCTTTAATTTGATGCTGCTACAAATTTTCTAAGTGAAGGGGAAAAAAGAACCAAAACAATGCAAAAACAAATTTTCCAGGCTTTGAAGCAGTTTTATGTAAGTAGTTATTTAATTTAGAATTATTATTGCAATCTGATGAGCTAATTAATGTTCTAAAAATTGCTGCCAAAAACCCATCAAGAGCACCATTTTACTTTAAACTTGCCTATTAGGGAAGTGGTACTTCTTATGTGTTTCAATTCACGTTTTCAATTCTTAGAGAAGTGAAGACGGAGGTCAGCAGACTGCCACCTTGGGCTTTCTTGGAGTAGATTACAGGCCTTTCAGTCTGACTGGTGCCAAGGAAGGTCATGGAGCAGATCATCTTGAGCATCATCCTGTGGCACGTGCACAAGGGATCAGGCCCAGCCAGCATGGGTTTATGAAAGGCATTGACCTGCTGGACCAACCTCATCTAATGCCAAAGCTACCTAATCAGTAAATGAGGGAGAGGATGTGGATGTTGTCTGCCTGAACTTTAGTAAAGCCTTGGACACTGTTTTTTCCACAGCATTCTTCTGGTGAAATTGGCTGTTTTGATAGGTGCACCCTTCACTGGATAAAAAAAAGTACTGGATGGCTGAGCCCAGAAAGTGGTGGTGAATAGAATTAAATCTGGGTAGCAGACAGTTGCTAGTGGTGTTCCCCAGGGCTCAGAACTGGGGCCAGTTCTGCTTAATATCTCAATCAATGATCTGGATGAGGGCATTGAGTGCAACCTCAGTCAGTTCAGAAATTACACCAAGTTGGATGGAAGTGTTTATCTGCTGGAGGGTAGAAGGACTCTGCAGAGGGCTCTGGACGGACTGGATCGGTGGGTTGAGGACGAGTATAGGAGGTTCTACAAGGTGAAGTGGTGAATCCTGCACTTGAGTCACAACAACCCTATCTAGTGCTACAGGGTTGGGCAAGGGTGGATGGAAAACAACCCAGCAGAAAAGGACCTGAAAATGCTCGTCAACACAGCTGAACATGAGCCAGCTGTGTCCAGGCAGCCAGAAAAGCCAGTGGAATTCTGGCTTTTATCCACAATAGCATGGTCAGCAGGACTGGGTAAAAAGTGGCAGAATGAGTGGTATCACCCTCAAGTTGCACTGGGGAGGTTTATATTGGATATTAGTCAAAATTTCTTCACTAAAAGGGTTGTCAAGCCTTGGAAGAGGCTACAGAGGGAAGTGATTGAATCACCATCCTTGGAAGTATTTAAAAGATGCATATATGTGATCTTTATGAATATGGTTCAGTGGTGGACTTGGCAGTGCTGGGGTGGACTTGATGGTCTTAAAAGTATTTTTCAACCTAACTGATTCTGTAATTCTATTCTATGGATTGAACTATTACTATAAACAGTAAACAAGTCCTTTTTATTTTTTTTAGGTGTCCCTCTTTTCTCTTATTTGATCTGTCTGTTTTTCTGGGGAGTGATTAATTTACCTGTAATGAGGAACAAAAGGGAAAAAAACAGGAGGTGGGAGGGTAGGTGTGCATTCTCTTCCTCTTCTCTGGACTCATCATGCTCTTACCTTCTCTCTCCTCTTTATCTGTTATTACCTATCTTCTTTTTCATGCCTTCATTAGTAAGAGATGTTTATACTTCCCTGGCTAACCTATGTATTTTTCCTCCCTTCGTTTCATTTTCTCCTGTCAATGTCAAAAGTTGTAAATTCACCTCCTGTTCTCTAATCTGTTCCTCTTCCTGTGATCACTTTATTTCAAGTCTGCTCTATGTCCTTCCTCAGCATTTTTAAAGTGCATAATTCTCTCCCCTCTTCTCATCTTTTTTTAAAGTGTTAATACCATATTCATGCAGCAGGGGTGTTCAAGGTGGAGACAGGGATAGCAAGGAAGGAAGGAAGCTTTTATCCCCATAAAATTACAAAGCAGCAGGTTATGTCTGAATATATGTTGTACCTGAATTCTCTCTTCTTCCTGGGACCAATATGGTAGAGAAGTACACTATGAAAACACTGAACATACAGTCCATCAGCAGTTTACACTGTTGCTTTTAGCTGTGGGCCATTCTGGAGTAATAAAGGAAAGATGGAGCTGTCAAACTAATTCTTAACACATAGCAGTTTACTTTCAGACCTAATAAACCATAAATTGTTTGCTTTGTATCTTGCAACCTAGAAAGTATTACTGCCTTAAGAGTTGTGTTCTTTTCTAATGGGAAGAAAAATAGGGGGCATAGCAGGAAGTTCAAGAAAGAGTTTAAAGGGGAAAGAGGGCAATTAATAGAAGCAAAACATTATTTCTCTTGCTGAAAGTGTATTTAAGAAGGGGAATATATCACAATAATCAACCAGGTTTTTTGCCTTCAGCCTGTCTGAGGCCATGTGGTTTGGAGATCTGATCACTAGTCCGAAAAGGAAAGGCTGTTTGCAAGATTTCTGGGGTGTTTTTTCCTGGAAAAGGTGAGAGGACAAAAGCAGACATCTATGACATACACTTTATGCCTTGTAAGGAAGTATTCATCTGTCTATCTGCCTCTCTCTCTCTCTTTCTTTCTTTCTACATACATATATATAGAGATCCATATGTTTCAAGCTGTCACTAAATTGATTTGGAGGCAGATTTTTCTTTCATGTACTGCTCTGAAGATTAGGTTAAAAATGCAATATTTAATACATATATTAAGCCAATCAAATTGAGTTTTCTTATTTCTTTTGCCCTTTTACAGTCACTGTTTAGTATTTTAGGGAGTTTTGCATGGTATTTCCATCAGTAATAACAGTTCTGACTACTTGGAGACAGAACAATGCCAAAGCAGAAGATAGTGTTTTAAAAATCAAACAGCATTTTGTAACAATCATGCTTGCTTAATACACCCCTCAACATTTTGGTGTATACAGAATCTGTGGAATTTTTAAACCATTTCTAAACTCATATTTTGGGTGAGCATGAGTTACTGGCTTATTGTTGTATAAATAAGTCATTATTTTATCATTTGTGTTTGTGCTGTCTTCCAGTACTCTTGATTTCTTTCATAGTGTGTAATTTGGTTCTGTTTTGCTTTTGAAATACTGCTTCCATTCAGTTTTCTTTGCAACAGGTTCATTGGGCAGTACTTTGCCCATTTTTATTATCTTGTGGTTTGTTTAGAATTTTTTTAGGGGTTTTGGTTGGTTTTTGCTTGGTTTATTTTTGTTGTTGTTTTTTGTTCTTTTTTTCCTGGTGCGTAACTAAAACAATTTTCTGATTAAATTGACTATTAATAGCCATTATTTACATTAATTTGCACTTGTAATAGCATCACTAGAGGGCAGTATTGATTAAATTAGGCACACACTAGTGCTCTTTGGAAACTTAACCGCAGAAAAGCCTCCAGTACACACACCTTTGCATTTTTAATATATGGCTTTCAGGTCCATTTTTCATTACATCCTTAACATAAAAAGTAAAAGTAATCTTAATCACCACATATATCTGACATTGTTACTTGTTACTTTAATGTGTGTAAAAGAACTTTCTGTGATTTTTATGAGAAAGAATGTGCATGAAGCTTAGTAGAAATTATATGGCATTAAAGTTATTGTAAGCTGTAATTTATTAGAAATAATTAATAAAGCATAACTTTTTAAATAATAAAATATAGGTTTTTCATATGTTTTTTCTCAGGGAAAATGCTGTGCAAAATAAATATCTTCTAATTCATTAACTGTCTCCTTGAAAAATCTCAGTACAGTGTATTTTATGATAATGCACAACAAAGATAAGCAGAATTGTAAATTAAAACACTGACACATTTGTTCTTATCGATTTACAGGTCTCCTGACAAATGCAGCAACACAGAATCCTCGTAGGAGTGGTTTAGGCTCTCTGTGAGCTACTTAACTTAGTCAAGTTTCACTGCTGTTGATCATCATCTGTTATATGTCATCAACTCAACTGTCTGTTTCTCTGTATCTCATGAATGACAGCATAATTCCTCTGCATTATGAGCTAAAGTTTGTTCTACCATTCTAAGGATCACTGGACTAAGGAATATTGAAAAAGAGATATGCTTGGGCATTAGCAATACAAAAAAGTTCATGGTTAACGTTTCATCTGCGTTGTACACCACTGCTGGACTTGCTGTTACCTACATGTTTCAATCCGAAGAGTCTGCTACAATGAAGAGTATCATCCCAATCAGCCTTAGAGAAGACTGTTTTGCCTATGGGAGGACACTGAGGTGCAAAAGAGAAACTCTCCTTGTGCCCTAAACTGTCTGAATTGCTTTTATTTTCTTATACTTTCAGTATTTACAATAGACCAAAGAGCAAAATCTATTTTAAAGTGGACACAATCTTACTCTTAAGAGAGTTATGTCATTAAAATGAAGGAGGTCTCCACAAAGACATGATTCCAGCTTTCACAAAGCTGAAATGTTGTCCAGCAGAAGTATATATGGAAAGCTGAAATAAAAACTAACTCAGAGACCTGCTCTTGAAATGCCATGTTCAAGAGAACATAACGGAGCACTGAGAGAAAATGACCTATGTTTGAAAAATTTGGACAAAAAGAACACAAACTGTCTACACGGCACCTTTATTCCTCTGTACTTAGATTGACTTTCTCGTACTAAAATCATTTTCCGTTTTAACCAGTTAAACATGCCTCTTCTACAGTTCCATTTTTGATAGTTAAAGTTGGATAATACAGTATTTGCAAAGAGCATGTTTGGTCATCTGTGGCCTATGTCTCATCTGATACACCATTTAGCACCAGAAAGCAAATTAAAGAGAAAACAAAAGTAACACTTGTTTGAAAGAGATCATTAAATGTATTTTGAAAAGCCTAAAGTTATATATTTAACAGTTTTTATATGTTGTATATTTGTAGAAAATCCTATTTAACAATTAACGTGATAACTCTGACAGTCATGAAAAGTGGTTCAGAGTTAAGTTGTGTTTTATTACTTCAGTTGTCTCTGAAGTGACTGGTGTCGTTTGCTTTCTTCCATTGGGACATTCTGGATGTAAAGCATGACCAGAGAGGACTGTGTAGAAAAAGCAAAGAATAATGTTGTTTATATTACATAAATGCATTCAACCATTGCACTGTTGGAAGGCATTTTTTATTTTTATTTTATTTTTATTTTTTTGTCTTTATGTACTGATTAAAATACAGTGTAAAATATTTTACTCATTGCTCTTCATAGCAAGGTTTTCCTTCCTTCCTTCCTTC
>VXBB01003071.1:8450-21920 GCA_013399915.1 Illadopsis cleaveri | reverse complement strand
TGGCTGGGGCAGGCAAAGGGGGAGGCCAGGACACGGGCCACACATGAAGCTCGGAGGTCAGTCGACGTCCAGCCAAGCACCCAGAGAGGGGAAGGACGAGAAAGGAAGGCGAGCAAAGAGCGAACAAGGGCCCGCAAAGGCAGAACGCCAAAAGGCAGGCTGGAGCCAGGGCAAAAAGGACAAAAACAAGCTGGAGCCAGGGAAAGCAGCAAGAAGACCGAAAGATCCCAGCGTTTGTGACACAGTTGCTCTTACACCCCCTCGCCCTCCCAGGGTCTGCCTGCTGATGGGAGACCACTGGCACAGTCCAGTGTCCCACTGCAGTCCATTGGTACAGACCTTTTGCCATATGACTGGAGAGCCTTTCCGGAGGGTACAGCGTTCTTGGTGTTCCCTGCTGACTGCCTGTCCCATGGGAGACATGAAATGGTTGGCAGGCACAGCCTCCCCAGAGACCAAGCTTCTCCCACCTTCTCCCATTTGCCTTCTGCAAGTGGCACATGTGCAACCCCTCCTCTGCATGCCTCTGATAAACGATGTTGAGACAGAGAGCAAAATTAAATTGGCACCTGACCTCAGCTATCTGTGTGCTTTATCACTCTAATGTCCTGAGAACTGATGTCTGGAGGAAATCTACTATGCACCTATAGCTGACATCAGCTATACACGGGAATTATCTCTAGGTCCAGTAGTTTATATGTGACAAGATCGTAAAATGACAAGCTAATTCATACCTCTAAGTAATCCTTTTAAACCTTAGTATCTTTTGTAAACAAAATAAAACAAACCCAAAGCAAAAGCCAAAGCAAAAACCTAAACCAAAACAAAAACATCCCCAAAACAAATGTGAAAAAAAAAAAAAAAATAGCCTGTGAGAGAAATACATGGATGCAATTTATGAAGTGTGCGTAGGCAATCATATATGTAATTAAGTAGACACTTGTCTAGCTTATCTGTAAAGCCCTCTAATGACTGTGGCAATAGAAACTTTCTAGTCACCATTTTGTCCAAGAAAAAGAAAGGTGAGGCAGGCTTTACTACAGAAAAGAACATTATAGCTCCATTAAGAAACAAATTCCAATTATTCCTATGTAAACACAGACCACTGGAAAAATTTATTGTATCTTTCTAGTTGTTTCTTTAGGAAAGTTTAATTTTTTAATTTCTTTTTTTCTTTATATTTCTCCCTTAGAGGTCTCATTTAATATTTTCATCATTATTAATTTTCTGAATATATTTGCTTATGTGTTTTCAGAGTTCAGATTGTTGTCTTCCTAACCAACAAAAACTGTGACATATTATGGACATCCTTGACTGCACAGTCTTTTTAGCAATCATTTTAGACATTTCCCATAGCTGGATTTGATTCTGGCCACAATCAAACCAGAAAAAGTACCCGCTTTAGTTCATATATCTATTTTTTTTTTTTTTTTTTGAAAAATCACCAATACATTAGTAAGTATCAGAGAATCTGCATTTTTGAACAATCTGCAGGGTAACAAATTTCCCTTATTATGCACACTTTTTTTTTTTATTTTTAATTGTGCTGTTTACTCCCAAAATAATTTTTTCACAATGGCATTTGATAATAGATTTTCTGTCACATCCTTTAATTTTCTTCTTTTAATAAATAGAAAGTTAGAGGAAATATATGAATTACTAGCATTTTTTGGTCAAAGTTTGAACATCAGGTTTTACAGTACTTTGTTATCTGAATTTTGATAAATTAGTATTGAAAAGACATAGCAGGTTCTTTTCTGTAAGTAAATGTTTAAAATCTGTATTAAAAGTATGCTTCATTGTGCTTATGAAGACTTATTTTCATCTGTGGATATTATTCAAAACATTTATTCCTCATAAGCAATGTATTTTTTGCCTTAAGAGCTTCCATGGACTGAACCAGTCTTGGGATTTTATACACAAGTTAGTATTGATGTTTAAAGTGGTTTGTGGCTACAATTAGGCAATATTTTAATATCTAGTTAGTAATTACACACATTACACAAACTTTTTCATATTTTCTTAGAAGTTATTTGAAAAAATAATTACATGGATTTGATGGACGGACCACTGAGTGGATAAAAAATTGGCTGGATGGTCACACTCAAATAACTTTTGTCATTTGCTCAATGTCCAAGTGGAGATCAGTGGTGTTGGAGATCAGTGGTGTCCTCAGGGGTCAGTATTGGGGCTGGGACTGTTGCACATCTTAGTCGGTGACATGGACAGTGGGGTTGAGTGCACCCTCCGCAAGTTCACGGATGGCACCAAGCTGAGTGGTGCAGTCATGCTGGAAGAAGGAGAAGCCATCCAGAGGGACCTTGACAGCCTTGAGAGCTGGGCTCATATGAACTTCATAAAATTCAAGATCAAATGTGAAGTTCTGTACCTAGGTTGGGGCAATCCCAAGCACAAGTACAAGCTGGGTAGAGAATGGATATGCTTTTGGTTTTTTTGGTTTGAGAATTGTTTTTTGCTTTTGTACAGGCTACAGATAATCAACCAAGGAGAATCAGAGCCAGAGTCTGGAACCACATGCAGGACCCAGACACACCATCTTTCAGCCAGTGTTCCACTTACAGAAAGAGATAATCTTTGAGATTAATACTTACTGCTGAAGTATAGCAAAAATATCAATAATTGAAAGTGCATAGTTAAACCATTAGAAGTATTGAATTCACTATTATTGAAGTGCAGAATCCAAACCTTTGGTAAAAGTTTCTGTTAATAAATAGTTCTCTATTTTTCTTTTAAAATTTTCTCTTAGCCAGGCATTGTGGCTGAACCTCTGTTTTATGCAACTAAAATGATTTGTTTCCCAGTAAACAGAGAAACTGTCACATCTAGGAAAGGAACATTTGCCTACTAAGAAAAGATATAGCAGGCACTTTGGTTATGGCACTTCTTTAATAGTAATATTCTTGCTGTCACTTGAGTTCCTAGTTGACAGGTGTCTCCACAATAAGAACGAACAAAACATCTCTCAGAAATGACACCTTCAGAGTCAGCACATGCCTAAAAAGACAAGAATTTTCAATAGAACTGAGTTGCCAGAGGCCTTCTGTGATAACATGACTGGCTGCATAGATGAGAGAAGTGGACATCATCTACCTTGACTTCATCGAGGCTTTTGATGCCATCTCCCCTTAAGTCCCCAAAGAAAAGCTCAGGAAGGGCAAATTAACTGAATAATAGTGAAGGGGATTAGAAAAGTCTGAATGGCAGACCCTGGAAGGTTGTGATAAGTGGTATAAAGTATAGTTGGAGGCCTGTCACTAGTGGTGCTCCCCCAGAGGTCACTGCTGGATCCAGTCTTGTTCAGTTTGTTCATCAGTGACTTGGATGCAGAGACAGAGTGTACCTTCAGTGAGTTTGCTGATGGTACAAAACTTGACAAACTGTCTGGTATTCCACAAAGCAGTGCTGTCATTCGGTGAGATCTGAACAGGCTGGAGAGTTGAACCCAATGAAGTTCAAATGCAAGGTCAGTCTGGGGAGGAATAACCCCAGGCAGCATCACAGGCTGGGGGTGTATCTGCTGGAAAGCAGTTTTGCAGAGAAGGGCCTGGGATCCTGGTGGACAAAAAGCTGTCTGCGTGTGCCCTGGTGGCCGAGAAAGCCAAGGATACATTCATTAGGCATGTATTAGGAAAAGCATTGCCATCAGGCAGAGAGAGATGATCCTGCCCCTCTGCTCCATTAGTGAGGTACTATCTGGAGTGTTGTGTCCGGTTCTGGGTACCTCAGTTCAAGAAGGACAGGGAACCACCAGAGGGGGTCTGTGTAGGACTCTGATTATGATTATAGCATCTCACTTTTGAGGAAAGGCTAAGGGACCTGAACTTGTTTAGCCTGGAGAGGAGGAAAATTGAGAGAAATTCTTATCAATGCATACAAATAACTTAAGGATGGGTGTCAAGAAAATGTTGCCAGATTCTTTTCAGATGTGCCCAGTAACAGGACAAAGGGCAATAGACACAAGTTGAAACATGGGGAGTTTAAACTTTATAGCAGGAAAATCTTCCTTACTTTGAATGTGGAAGAGCACTGGAACAGGCTGCCCAGAGAGGCTCTGGAGGTTCCTTCTCTGAGGATGTTCTGTGCGGTGTACTTTAAGTGAACCTACTTTAGCAGGAGAGTTGGACTACGTGATTTCCAGAAGTCCCTTCCACTCGTAACCATTTTATGATTCTGTGATTCTATAAATTCCACTTTACTATATCACAAGGATTCTTGTACTGTCTTTTTTTCTAGCTGGGCTGTCCTGAAAAGGGGAAAAAGGGAAAAGAAAAAGGAAAAAAAACCCACCTTTTTTTTCTCTCTCGTCTATTTATTATAAGGGTAGAGGTTTTTGTTGAGGAGAAATAAATTCACTTTTAGATCTCCAAGTTTTGGTATTTGACACAAAAGAGTGATTAATTTTTTGTTGTTGTTTGTTTTTTTGGAAGTTTTTGTAACTTATAGCAATCACTGGAGCAAAATTAGAAAAGATTATAGCACTGTAAAATATACTAGAGTAACACATTTTGCATCAGTTATTGACTCCACCATGCTGGAAAGACTGAGTTCCAAAGATGTACAGGCTTTGCAATTTGCTCTGACCAAGTGAAGCATGTTATTAAATCCTTTTATATTTTATACCTAGATGCTTCATGATGTTTTTGGTTACTTTCCATAGAAAATATGTAGTGCAAGAAAATCCACTAATTCTTGGCAAAGCTGTGTAAACAGGTGGAAAAATATTTTTCGTACTTTTCTTCAAAATGTTTCTGAAAACAAACGTGTGGGTTGTAACTCTGTGCAAAATTTTCCAACAATCGTAGTCCCTACAATTGCTCTAAACCAAAGAAAAGCAAATGTTTACAAACCTTACAAAATTATGCAGAAGAGCAACTTATATGTATGTTCTACTGAAGAAAAAGAGCATGCTTTTTGACAGTACTGTTTTATTTTAAAAGAAGATGCAGCACAATAAAATTAATGTGGTTTACAGCAGAGAGTTGCACTCTTGGATTTTTTTAATTAGCAGTGTCTTCCCTCACCATATTTCACAGAAATTAAGAATGGTTTGGGTTGGAAGGAACCTCAAAGATTGTCAAGATTCAACCATCATGCCACAGTCAGAGACACTTTTTGCTAGACCAGCTATTTATTTACCAAAGAATACTGCATTTGGGATGATTTTCCACAATCTTCCCCAGTTTGGGAAGTGATATGGCTCAAAGGGCTTCTTGTCTTCCTGTGGTACCTTTGTAGCTATAAAATTTGTATTCACTCAGACAGCAAGATGATAGTGTGCTGGCACAGAGAGGCTGTGCTCCTTACACACCCCAGGAGCAGCCACGTCACACACTGCAGCTCAAAGATCTGGAGCTACAAGACAGAACTTGAAGGATTGTGCAAGTCTTATGCAGAAAGTGTCAGTGAACTAACACCACACTGTTAATTAAGGTTTTACCCACCAATTTATTTAGAATTTTCATGACTTAAAACTTTCTATATTAACTGTTTGAGAACTGGTAATGGATGTACCTTTTATTTAAATTTCCCTTGTACTATGAAGTCATAGGGTAGTGTAATTTAAAAAAAAACAAACGGTTTTAGATTCAGCAACTAATAAAACTTACTATATTTTGTATTTCAGGGATTGCAATATTTGGTCTCTTCCTCATCAACTGTAATTCATACAAAGTTTTGAGAAAAAAAATTTAAAAAAATAACTTAATAAAACATGTCAGAAAGCATTACTAACCTAATGACTGAAACATATTTATTTATTTATTTATTCCTAGATTGTTACATAAGATTTAATTCCTTTATTAGTTTCATACACACACATCACTACAATAAATGAAAAAATAATTTTTTGCACTTTTGTGTGAGAACTGTGGCTGCTTCCAAGCACATAATGGCTTGTGAAAAGTCAAAAAACTTTTATCAGAATTATGGAAAACAAATCTTTCTGAGATATCTGTATAAATATAACAATATAAAATCAATAAAAATATAATTTTAGAAAATATATAAGGGAAAGAAAGAAGAATAAAGAAAGCACAGTAGTAGATAGTGGAGCAAAAAGACATCACTTTCCTGTGGATCCAGTAAGAAGACTTGATTGATCCAATTTTGGTGTTCCTTTGTCAAAGATATGGTTACAGTCGTGATCTATTTGGGGTGGGAGAAGCCTATGAAACACAAAGTTCTGTGGGTTAATATGTGTTCATGTTCAGCTGGGATTGCCCAGGTACCTCCCCTGGTGGGGGAGTTTTACACTGTCTCCACATGGTGGATCAGTTCTCTGGTGGTAGGACCCAGAAATGAGTCTGAGGGCACTGTGAGGGTTTCTGATGATTTATGACCCCTTTTAATACATGACAGCTGTTTCTCATGCTAGTGTAGTTGAACCATTTATGCCTTATCAGAGGGATAAACATCCTCAGGCCTAGTGTGAGTGTCTTGATATCTCCTGCAGGGCTGGGGACGGGACAGGGCTAGAGTCTTATACTTGGGACAGTGGTTTAAGGGATGACTTGGTCAGGGTAAAAGTGTTATCCCATCTCACAAGATCCTCTTCTTACCAGTCTTTCATCTGGCTCAAATGCATCTTCTTGGGAAATAAAGGCTGGTTAGCCATGGTCATCCTCTGGTAGTCGGTGTGCACCTACTCTGCACCTGAGCTGTTCTTATGTAGACCAGAGGTTTCATCCACATCTCCCTCCACCCCCCTTGCTTCCCTGAAAAAAAATCTCCGCTTCCCCTTGGCTGGGGGGTGCAAACCCAGCCTCAGCAGAGCACCCTGTCCGACTGTTTGAGCCTTTAACAGCCTTCAGTCTCTTGCACCAGCTTACCTGTAAATTTCATTTGGCCATGATCTGTTAGGAAATTTGATTATATGTGATGATTTATGCATATTTCCTAAACTCAGAACCTTAAAAAGACAAGGCATTTTGTTAATCTGGAAGGAAAGGTCTATCAGTAACAAGTGAAATGTAAACACCTCTTTTTGCATCTAACTACAAATGACAGATCAAAAGCTTTCCAGGAAAAAATAACCAAAGGAAGAAAGAGCATGTTATGACATTTTTGCAGCTGAAAGAAACATTATTTTAAAATTCCTGAATAATGCTTTAAGCAATAGTGATATTTTTTGCCCCTAACAGCTTTTGACAGAACTAATAGGTGAGCATAGACAACAATAAATTCGAATGGATCAACAGTGTACAGTGGGAAACAGGTGGAATTTAAGATGCAATGGTCATGTCAAACTTTGATACAAAAAAGATTAAGGCTGATTCTATTTTATGAACTTCTTCAAATTAGAGCAATTTAAAAGGCTTAAAATGAATGTCAAGACATTAGCATGTACTTAATTTGCCACTTTAAATATATAAACCTCAGCAAGTAATTGAAAAGAGATCGGAAATCTGATTTTTTTTAATAGTCACTTCTCTTGCTCTATTTCTCCAATGATGGAGTGTGACAGATGATTGGTTGTATCGTGCCCTTGACCAAGAATAAAATGCCAGGGATGTGAAAATGGCAGCTGGCTGTATGGACATCAGTGTTTATGAAATCTCTCAAGTGAGACAAATGGAAAAAATAAACCCTTGCATTCTGGAAATTGGTTTTTTTTGTCTTACATGAAGAGAAAACAGTACCTAATGCCTAAAAAAAAGTCTGCTTCCTGAATGGAAACATGTTAACGCTGAAATCTGACGATTATCAGTTTGCAGATTTTTCATAATATCATTAGAAGTTGTTGCAACTAGAAGTTACAGTTGTGAAGAGATGAGGAAAAACCATGAATTTTTTAGCAATTTTATAAAGCATTAAACACAAAAACATAGTCCGAGTAAGTTTAACACACTAGAAAGCAATCCAATCTTGTAGCAAAGGTGTATTTTGTGAACTCAACATCAAATTTGGTTTCACACTAAGAAATTTATTATTTATTAAACCAATTTATTTGGTTTGTTTAGAACTTATCTGTATTGTTTCAAGGACATTTTAACCTTTCCTTCCCAGTTGTATTACTGTATTTACTTAGATAGAATAGAACACACGTTCCTTGGCAAGATCTAAAACAAGGAGGTTTCCCTTCTTTTTTTGTATTTGCAGAGGATTTGTTGGGGATTTTTTGTCCTTCTAACATATCTAATTCCACACCAAAGTAGTAAGTGATCCCAAGACAGGTTTAGTCAAATTTTACCTACTAATTATTCTTTTTACAGTTCTCCTTCTTAGTCTCTGGCTTTCCTATTTTATACAGAGGGGAATAAGTTTGATGAATAATAAATACTTTGTTATTGTGGATCAAAGTGATGATGTTTTCATGGAGTTAGAAGACTAGAGAATGGTATCTTACCTCATGACTTCTCAGCCTGACAGGATTCTACAGCAAGGAAGATCTCTATAAATCTGCTGTCTAAAAACCTCCTTTTTCCTCCTTGATGTCTAGAAAATCATGTAAAATTGAGAGATTGCATAGTGACACCACCATTCCCTTCAGGATCACACAAAGAAGAGCAAGTCCAGTATAGTGGGTTGATGCTGGCCAGATGCCAGACACCCACCAAAGCCACTCTCTCACTCTCTTCCACAGCTGGACAGGAGAGAGAAAATTTAACAGAGGGTTCATGGGTTGAGATAAGGACAAGGAAACATCACTCATCAAATACCATCATGGGCAAAATCGGCCTAAATGAGAGATATTAATTAAATGCATTGCTAACAAATTCAAAGCAGGATAAAAAGAAGGAAAATAAAGCCTTAAAAAACATCTTTCTCGCACCCCTCCTTCATTCCTATCTCTACCTCCTACCCCAGCATCACAGGGAGACAGGGAATGGAGGTTATGGTCAGTTCATCACCCAGGGCTTTACCTGCTGCTCAGGGGGAGGAGTCCTTCCCCAGCTGACCATGGGGTCCCTCCCATGGGAGACAGTTCTCCATGAACTTCTCCAACATGAACCCATGTCATGAGCAACAGCTCTCAGTGACCTGCTGCAGTGTGATTCTATCTCATGGGCAGCAGTCCTCCCAAAACTGCTGCCTGTGTCACTCCTGCATGGGATGCAGTGTCTCCAAGGACAGGCTGTTGCAGCGTGGGGCCTCCCTTGGGTTCCCGGACTCCTTTGTGAATCCTCCTGCTCCAGGCTGGGAGCTGGACCCTGCTCTCCAGGGATCTCCCATGGGATCACAGCCTCCTCTCAGTCATTCACCTGCTCTGGCATGGGTCTCCTCCATAGGCTGCAGGTGGATCTCTGCATCCCTGTGGACCTCCATGGACTGCAGGGACACAGCTGCCTCACACTAGGCTTCGGGGGAGTCTCAGACTCTGATGCCTCTCCTTCTCTGCTGACTTTGGTGTCTGCAGAGTGGTTCCTGTCACATATTCTCATCCCACACTTCTCTGGTCTAACTCTGTTTGCCACTTTGATCATCCTTCTGTGGCTTACTTGTGCTATAACTCATATTAAATTGTTCACCAACAGACATAACCTGTCAGCTGAGAAAAACAGAGATGATTAAAACAGAAAAACAGATATGCTTAAAATATCTGGAACAAAGCCTCATCACATGATTCCAGCCTAAAGAGCTGTGGTGGGCCAAAGTGATGATTATTGGGAAAAGGCTCAAGATTGCATTGCTTCTTGGTATCCTGTTATGTAGCATTTACAGGGCATGGAGGGATAGACCACGGGAATGGCTTCAAACTGAAGGATGGTAGGTTTAGATTGGATATAAAGAAGTAATTCTCCTCTGTGAGGGTGGTGAAGTGCTGGAACAGTGCCCTGGAGAAGCTGTGGAAGCCCAGTCACTGGAAGTGTTCAAGGTCAGGTTAGATGGGGCTTCAAGCAACTTAGTCTAGTGGAAGGAGTCCCTGTCCACAGCACAGGGTTTGAAACTAGATGATCTTTAAGGCCTCCTCCAACCCAAACCATTCTGAGATTCTGTGATTCTGTAGCTAGCAGGAGACAGCATTTTATAATTTTTTTCTGACTTCGTAGTAACTGTTGAAGGCAAGGGCAAGAATGGAACAATGCAACCCATTGTCACACTTGATTAAAATTGATCAAATCTCTGTATAGTCTGAATACCTTAAATAAAATTCAGAAATAAATAACTGCCAAGGATCTTTTCCATGGACAGTCTATATTTCTAAGGAAAAAAACCCAAACTCCCCTTTTATTATATTTAGGTTACATGATCAGAAATCAGGGGGAGACTGTAAACTAAGGAGAGGGAGCAGCTCCCAGGTTCTCCTTACTTTAACAAATTTCTGACAAAATGGAATGTTTGTTCAAGAAGGGAAATGCAAAAGTGAGCTATTTGTGGTTTTATATATTTATGTAGTATTTCTTCTCATTAGTTATTCAAAATTTTGTATTATCTGAGTGATATTGCAACAGGACTTGAAATCTTTATCTAAATGAAGCAGAAGTGAACATTGAAACATTTTTTCAGGTCATCTTTCATCATACATAAGAGCAAATTTATGAATTTACATGTACAAAATATATCAATTTATGTATGTGAAATATACACTTTTTATTACATATATGAGAATTATTTTACAATACCTATGAGTAACTCTCTTAGTTCCTTTTCAGAGCCAACTCATCTCATCTAAAAAAACGTTTAAAGATGATTTTTCTTTTCCTACCAATTAAAAAACAAAGAATATTTTTTTTACATTATCATCCTCAATGAGTATAAGCTGGGGTGCCTGGGAACACAACTAACCTGAATATTCTTGTACACTGCAGTTAAAAAAAATCAATAAAAGTTAAAAATCGGTTAAAAAAAGATACTCTGAACTGGCAATACAGAGGCGAAGGAACAAAAAAATACACTTCAAATTTCAGTTCTGTCACTGATGCAAATATTAAGCAAATTGTGTAGAATTAGGCCTACAAATGTTATTTTTAGGCACCTTATTATGTTATTAATCCAGTCAAAATCTTAAAGTTTATGATCTTTGTCTTTTTATACATTTTTATTTGTAAACAGGGGCAAGCTTGATTATAGTGTAGAACTTCATTCATAAATATACAAAATATCATAGAGACTGGTGGATGGAAGCTTCCTAGGGTTGCAATTGTTAGAACAATTGCATATTAAAAAAATCACTCTACTTATTTCTTGTTTTGTAGTTGAGCTATATGTCTTGTTACTTTATGCGACATTTGAAATAGTTGGATATTCTGAGATAACTGATGCTATGCTGGTAGAGACTACAAAAAACTGTGTTTAGACATGACTTTTTTTGAAACAGGGCATACATATTTTCCAAGATGCTGATACTATTAAAAATATTATTAATTTTTAATGGATGATCGAAAACTTTTGAATTTCTCTAGTGGAAATATAACCTAAAACAGCATTAATAAATATTTCAAAGTATCAACATGAGCATTTTTTCTCTGAAAGATAGGTTATTTGAGAAAATGCTTTCATATGAAGTTAACTTCCTTGGTTCAAGCAGTTAATTAGAAGATAATTTTAAATATTTTTCAGTCTCCACCTTAGGCTCATTCTATTTGAGAGAGTGACCATAGTCTCCTGGGTAACTCAGTCAAACAATATTTTTCTGAAATTTGTTTAACCCACTACTCCAAATACTTTAGCATCCTGTTTTGGAAGTTTAGGCAGACATTGCTAGAGGTTAAGGCCCTAAATTTCTTTAGGATGGTTACTTCTAATGCAACACTTTGTGCGCCAACACCTTTAAAGCATGCTTCATAAAATAGAGTTTCTATTAAAGAATTACTGGTAAATTGTTGAGAAACTTTCTTTGCAAATATTGACTTCATTACTTTTTGTGTAGGTTTTATGTGCTGACACAGAAAAATTTGTTTCAATATATTACACAATAGAAAGTTTATTAATCAGAAATGTGATACTGTGTTTTTATTATTCTTGCTGTAAATTTTATGAAATATAAATTAAGTTTTTATTTTGTACTTAAAAGATTATTTGGAACAGAAACTAGTAGAAAATTTTACTCTAAATAATCTGTTCCTATACAATAAAACCCATGATCTAGAGCACTACATTTAGCATGCTACAAACAGTAGAACGTAGAGTTATAACTACCTATCTTAGTAATGTGTGCTTTGTAATATGCAATTTCTGTTGTAGTGGGACAGATTGTTTACGAAGTTATCACCATTAGTATGCATGGGAATCATATCCAGCCCAAAATTTAATTGTTGGAAGGTAAATAGGAATTATGAATATATCACAGTCTGTGCCCTTATTCTTTAGCAGAAATGAGTCTTCTTTAAAATGTTTTAGTTTTGTTTTATACACAACCTAATATCAATATTCGTGAATATTTGGTAGAACACTATAAAGACATTAAATGTCATCCTGCAGAACAACACTTTCAACAAAATAATTCATGGAATGGGTTTTTAAAAAAAAAAAGTTAATTATGTAAAACTTTTAAACTTTTCATTGGTTTACTTCCAATAAAATAAATAATAGAAGTCAGGTATGATCAAGATGATCTACTTCTATGATGAAATAACTGGCTTTGTGGACAAGAAGACACCAGTGAATATTACTTGCCTTTACCATGTCTTCTAACTCAGTCTCTCTTGTCACTCCTGTAATGAAACATAAGCAGTGAGGTACCAGTGTGTGAACTACAAGAGGCATGAAGAATTGGACGAACAATGAGCTAAAAAGGTCATCATGCATACTTCAAAGTCCAGCTGACAGATGGTTATGAATACATATCTTTTATACCAATAATTCAATTCATAGAATCATAGAATGGTTTGGGTTGGAAGGAACCCTAAAGATCACCCAGTTTCAATCCCCCTGCCATGGGAAAAGATACCATTCATTAAACCAGATATCCCTTGTTCCCAAACCTGGACTTGAACACTGCCAGGGTTGGGACATCCACCTGTCAGCTTCACTGGCCAACCTGTTCTAGTGCTTCAGCACCTTCACATTAAAAAATTTCTTCCTCACATCTAATCTTTACCTACAGTCTTTCAATTTGAATCTCTTCCTCCTTGCCCTGTAACTGTTGTTCCTGGCAAATGGTCCCTCTTCAGATAATGGAAGCCTGTGAGGTCTCCACACAACCTTCTGCTCTCTAGGATGAACAACCCCAACTTTCTCAGCCTGTGTTCATAGGGAAGGTACTTTATCTTCGCTGTGGTCCTCTCCTGAACTTGTTCCAACAGGTAGAAATCTTTGTTGTGCTGGGAACCTATGGCAACAGGAACAAAGAGACACGGACTCCCTTTATGCCTCTGAAGGAGACCCCTTAATTGTAGAAATCACTTCTCTTTTATACTTTGTAGTTCCACCAGACAAAACCAAAACTTAACAGAAGAAGGGCACGCATTGCTTGGCTCAGCTGCAGTCTGCTGTACACAAGTCATAACTATCCCTCGCTCCCCAACCGACTTCCAGCCATCCAGTCTGCAGCTGTGCCTTCCCACAGGG
>VXBB01003070.1:13031-30421 GCA_013399915.1 Illadopsis cleaveri | reverse complement strand
TGTCCCAGTAAAACTAGTTAGTTTATGCAGTTAGAATAAATGCAGTTGGAATAAATGCCATCTCTTCTGCCCTGACACAGTGCAAAAGCCTGGGAGTGAACCAAAAAATCCCTTACAAAACACTCTTCCAGAGCCAGTTCACTCCTGCCATTCTTGGCTGGGGATTGGGGAGGTGGGGAGGGAAACAAGAAAAAACCAAACCAAACCATTAAAATAAAATAAAATAAAATAAAATAAAATAAAATAAAATAAAATAAAATAAAATAAAATAAAATATTGTAGCCCTTCAAAATTAACCCTTCAGATGAAGACACTGGACAGCCTATGTTGAACATTACCATTCTGACTGCAGAGACAGCAAGGCTAAAATTAAGCTATGGTGTAATCTTGCTTGACCTTAGAAGAGAAAGATCACGCATTTCAAGACTTCTCACTATTAATAAGATTTATGCAATTCTGCACCAGTGACACTCACAGAATGTGCATTATGCTGGGCAATAGGCCTGCAATCCAGCTATTACTCCATCACGTATTAGAACACAGAAACAGAGTCACACCTGCAAAGCCTATGACAAATGGCATTTCATTAACTTTGAAAACTGCTGGGTCATTTTCCCAGGTTACATGTCAGCCAGGCCATAACAGTCCTTTCAACAGTCTATCACGAATAGAAAGTCACTAAAATGTCCCAAATATTTCAGGGAGTAAATACTTCTTAATTTGTTAATGATAAAGTTCTATGTCAATTAGATGTAATGGGATAAAAGCCTATCATTAGAGATCCTAGGCCACACAAATTTAGAATGGTATTTCCCACTGCTTGTTTTGTCTTTTCCCTACCACTCTCTCTCTCATATTTATTTAATTTTTTACTGTTTCAAGTGACTAGCAGAGTGGTCCAGTACATTTCCCACTATCTGCTTTCATGGCAAACAGTCTTTCCAGGTATTTCAGTCCCTTGATGATTTCGTGGGATCAACAAATCAAACTGTGAGGTTTTACAAACATGAAAATGTCAGCAGAAGAACACAGGACTTTACACCTCAGGGTGCTTTCTTCCCAGATAAAATTCTCTTCCCCCCAGTCTGTTTTAGCTTAGTTACAACAACCAAACCCCACTTGAACCATACATATTACAGATGAACGTGGACACGGGTCTGTGCTGCTGATAGAGAAGGGATTATAGAACAGCTCTTTGTAGAACAAATGTCTATTCTTTGCTCACTATCACTTCTGCTGTCCTGAGTAATTGCACTTTTCACTGCCCTCGTGGAAGGAGAGGTGGGGATTACTCATACATGTAAAGCTGAGCACATCTTTAACAGCTCTGCTACACAAAGGCTCTGACCCAGATTTCCCCGTGAAACTTAATAGGATCCTACAACAGGATCCCACAAGTGTGCAAGGTTCTGCAGGCAGCAGATCCAGGTGAAATTCAGCTCCTGAGGGCATTAACTGCACCCACTGGCCTCACAAAAACCTTGGGAGGAGGACAGCATTCACCCCAGTCCTACAATTATTTCTCCAGCATCTGAGCATCACAGAGTGAAAGTCTTAGGGCACTCCTGGTGTGGGAAGACACTTGTAATAAACAGGCAGGTCCCCCTTTTGCTTAGCCAGAAGCAGAACCTGCCTGGAGTGAGAGCAAAGAGTCTGGCTTTTAATGTGGACACACTAGTCCATCAATCTCCAATCAAGCTTATCTTGAAGGAGTTATCAGGAGCACCATGACCCTTCACAGTTGAAACTGTCCCTTCTGAATGACATCCAACTGCACATCAGATCACAGCTTACCCAGAACACTGTCAGAAAGCACCTGTAGATCCTCCCACAGAACATGGGCTGGCCCTCTCTGCCATCCCATTATACATTTAGATATCAGAGTCTGCCCCTTGCTCTGGGCCTTGCTCAGCCACAGAGGAATTCAATCAGGATTAAGCTGCATGAGCTGCAAAGTCAGAGAGCTGCCAGGTCTCTGTCGGTATCTGTTGGCTTCTCAAGGAATCATGCTGGCAACATTTATAACTGTAACAAAAAGCTATTTGCATCTTGAAAGCAAGAAGCAAACAAAATTTCAATATTCCCTAACTACAACCTCTGGGGCCAACAGAGGACATATTTCTCTTAGGAGCACTCTAATTCTGAAGACACAAACGAATTTGACAGAATGTAAACAACCCATTTCTAGGGTACAGAAACAAAGAAATGCAGGTGATAATGTGTCAACATTATGTTGCTCTTCCCTAAGGGAAGCAAACTCCATGGGTAAAAGCACAGCTTTGCAATTGTAAATACACCTACACCTAAGACTCATACTGCCTACATTGCTCTGTGAGCTGCAAGTTACATCTCACAGCGTTTGGAAAAAAATATCTGAAAGCAGCCTGGTAGGTACAGATGGCCCATAAAAATTAGTCTTATGTATTGTGCTGATTTACTTAAAACAGGCTGTACTATTTTGGATTGGCTCAGAAGGTTCTGCATCAAACATCATCACAATGATCTAAACTAGGTATTGATTGATTGATGTCCTTTTACCTTAAAACACACTATGTCAGGCTCCATCCATTAATTTTGTTCTCTTTAGGAGTTTAGGTTTGTGTGTGTCTGTATTACTATTGTATTTCAGCTGCATACCCTACAGTAAATAATCTTAATGATCAAATGACAGGCTTCATATCTCTCTGAGCAGAGTTCATCTGATTTATTAAAGTGACACCAGACATTTACTCAAGGAGTAAACAGAGCTGACATTATAGGATTACCTCTGAGGGGAACACTCCAAGGTAAATACTGAGGAGAAAGAGGGTTTATGCATTCCATTCCTTTGTGTTTCTTGCCTAATTTTTCATTTTCTTATTTTTAATGTTCTTATTAGTATCTTTTGTGATCCTCAGGCAATAATCTGCAAAAGGGAGCCCTTTTAAATAGTTTTAACTGTCAGTTTTAAATGGGAAAAGAGTATTTGGTTGAATCTGGAGAAGAATCTGGACAAACATCTGGAGAAGCCCAGTAACTCTTTGCCTGAAATCATAGTCCCAGTGAAATTGTGACTCCTTTCTCTGCAGTGGGATCCTGCCTTTACAAGGGAGTCATGGAGGAGTTCTGTCTGAACATTGTCATCTCCAGTGACTACTTAAAAATAGGATTGTTTGCCTTTCATCCCCTCAAAATATCAGCCAGATTTTCTTGTTTTCTTTGTATTTGTTAATAAGAACAAAGGGAAACAAAAGGAAAGAGGGGAGCAATATACATTAAGAGTGATAAATCTTCCAGTCTAACCACAAGTCCAGAATTTTCTCCTATGACATACAAAATGACACATGGATTGGAATGACCTGACCCAGCAATCCTGCCTCTTCTGTGAATGACAGTAAGAAGCTCTGTAGCTCACTTTGAGCAGCCAATTAAATTAAAAGTTAAGATAAATGCTCTGTTGTTTGCATACAAAATAAGGCTTAGCCTGTTCAAATTTGGGACAATATATTCTGTTTCAAGGCCCTGCTCTGGTGACCATGCATCCCTGCCCTCAAGAGCCTGAAAATGATACTTGCAGAAGCAAAATGATTTTTTGTACTCACTGACCAAAGCCAACAGGAAAGGGAATGGATTACTGTTGATTTTTAAATCACAGGCAACAGCACAACAGAGTAAGATGCCTTTGAAAATGGGGAAACAAAACATCAGGGCCAAGAGGGCCGCAAAAAACTTCTTTACAGCTTTCAGTTTTACAGAGATGATGGCCTGGTGACAGCAGGGAGAAGATACACCCTCAGACAGTGAAACAACACCCATAGGCAGTACAAAAGGCCAGGTCTGGCATGAGGCACAGAGCAGGAGAGGCAAGAGAACCCAGAATACAACTCTAGGTGGTCTACAAGCATGCAAGAATTACCTTCTCTCAGCTTTTTTCATGCTTTGACAGTCCTTGAACAAAGCTGAAGCAATGCCAAACAGCTCTCACTCTGTCAAAAAGAAAATGCTTCACACTTGCACACAGAGAAAGGGAGAAGTCCTTGAAAGTGCTTTATCTTTGGCTAAAATGCTGCTGAAAACCATAACTTTGCTTTTCATTGTTCCATCTGCAACATGGCCCCACACATGAAGGTCCACATCTGCAGCTGGCATAATTCAAAATAATGCTCCTTCAGCCAGTAGTGATGTGAAGAGCACATATGGCTTCAAACTTAAAGGCCTCACTGCCATAAACACTAAAGACAACTAGAAAATTACATTTCACTACAACCAGCAAGTAAACCTGATTCTGTCATGAAAAATGTCTGTTTCCTTGACTCGTCCATCATCAAGGCATAATAAACTTACAATCAAAATTATATCAATTCAAATGATTCTGCCAAGCTTTCCTTAATGGATTTAATTTAATAATATTTAAAAAAAAAAAACTTTCCATGCCTGTCTATAGTAGACAATAATAGTAACAATGGATTCATAGGGACTGTGGGATAAAAAACAACCCAACCTCTTTCCCCATGGCAAAGTGCTCTGTGTACCAGCTGCTGCTGGGGAACCATGGAGGGACTTCATCCTCACAGGACAGAACTGAGCTTTACCTGCCATTTCAGGGAAATGCAGTGAAAAGAGCTGACATATTCTATTCCCAGTTCTATTTTCTCTGCCACTGGCTGGAATACAAGCTTGGGAGGTTTGTCTGCTGCTGTTTGAGGAGTTAAAGAGGGTTAGATCTCTGTACCTGTAAATAACATTGTAAAGTCATGAGATTTGCTGCTCCCCTTTGGCAATTTGCCTCATTAAAAAATAATAATAATAATAATCTTTAATATCTTCCTTTCTTCCAGTCACACAGATGACGGGCACAATCCACTGCTGACTGAAGTTTTGAGCTTCCTGCTGTGCTTGAAAAGACCTCTTTCACTAGAAAATAGCACTCACTATTAGTAACACTCACTAGACCTCCTTCACTAGAAAATAGCACCCATTATTAATAAATTAAAGCTTAATAAATTAATAAATTGAGTTCTGCATTCAGGGCAGAGATTCACCTCCAGATCCAGAAGACAGAAGGACTTTGAAACTTACGATAGCAAAACCTAAGCCAAAGTCACTGGGAAATTTGCTCGGGACTCAATATCAGTGTCAGTATGGTATTTTCAGCACCTGCAGACAGGTTTCTACCACTTGTAGTCCTACTCCCTCCATCACAAAGCAAACCTATAAATAACAAAGATTGTAATGGACCAAAACCAGAAAAAAATCACTTCAGTTGGAGCAAAACTGGGTTTTCCACTTAAAAACACACAAGAACAAATGGCTTGTAAGTTGAACATGGGCACGTTTTGGTTTGAAATAAGAAAATATCACTAAACCAACAGCTTAAATACAGGAACACAGTTATGGAACAACTTCTTGGAGGCCAATAAACCTAATTAGGTCGGGATGTCGACAGGATTTTTTAACAGAACTAGGCAGCTCTAATGAAGTGCAGAAACCGTGGTTGCCTAATGGAGGACTTCATGTCCCTGCCTTAAAATCCATCTTAATTGTTACACTGATGCCCTTTACGGTGCTACTCAGGAGTATTATAAGAAGCAGAACAAGTCTAGACACATTTTTTAAGAAGAAAAGGGAAGAGGAGAAAGGGTAAAAGTTCTCTTTTTTTCTCAATGGATATGCATAAGAGTGTTTTCCCTCTAAAAATACATAAGAAAAACAAAACAAAACAAAAAGAAGGGAGGGCTAAAGCGTTTAGCAACTGGATTCATTCTTTGCAGGGTTTCTTCTGGAAGCTGAGTATTTTGCATTCACTCTCCAAGATTCAAACAGGGAACTCATATTCGGATTCAGCCAGAATAATCTTATACTAATGGGTTGATTCAGGAGCAAAATCTTCAAAGAGACTCCAACTGCTGAAATTCTGGACAGAAAAAAAGAGCAACCAAAATTCAAGTAACTACATGGGTCAGTGGGCTGTGACTGAACCCAAAGGATTTGATTTTGCATTCCTCCTAAATTCAGTGGGCAAACTTGGGCAGGAAAGGTGAATCACCAGAAGGTTTCCTCATGGAATATAAAACAGAACCCAAGCTCTATTGCCCCCATCAGGATTTCACAACCACGTAAAACCACTGATTTCATTAGAGTCATACCTGATTTATTAAAAAACAGAATCAATTTTTAGGTCTTTAAGGAAACCCTTAAAAGAAGTCTTTATTTAACATCTTAATATTTTTATGATGTAAATCCACAGGAATCAGTTAGGCTACCCAGGATTTACAGAGGTATAAGTTAAAGCAAGATTTAAGACTTATCACTCAAGTTTCTTGGACCCACAATGTGCTTATTTGCTAAGTTTAGGCACAGTCATGAAAATAATTAGTGACCAGATGCTAAGCAGAGAATAAACCCCATGAAAATTAGACCTAAACTTTTCTAAAATAAAGTCATAAAAAAAGAAAAAAGAAAAAGAAAAAGGAAGAAGGAAAAAAAAGGTATTTGGGGCTACCACCCTGTGCTGGTGAAACTCAACATCATTCCATTAAGAAAAAAATACCTATTTTTGGTCACCAATGCTGCAGCCCTTAATCATCTTTTCCCACCCAGTGGGAAGGACACAGCTCTAATCTGGACAGGACACTGCCCAGATGTGCTCACCTCAAACAAGCCCAGCGTGACACATCAGGCCAGCAGTAACCAAAGAACACAAGGCAACACCTGCTTAGCCCTTCTGGTAAAATCATTCATTCCCAAAGAAATGCAAAGCCTTTAGAGCCCACAGGGCACCAGCTGGGGTCCTGTTCTCCAGCCTGCTGTGGAGAAATTCTGCCCTTTTCCACTTCTCCACTCAATATTTGCCACCTATCAGGATCCTGAGAATAAAAGACCTAATCTGCTTCTGGTTACACCACTGTAAATCAGGAGCTAAGCTATCCACATTAGCAGCCTTCCATGAGTATAAAACAGGTGTAAGTGAGAGTAGAAACAGGTCTATAAACTCAGCTGAATTTAGAAGTCAGTGTATTACTTTCCAATTTTGCAGAGATTACATTGCGTTATGTGTGTACATAAACACAGACATATACACACACCATTTTTAAAACCTCTCCAGGAAATCAGACAGAAACTAAGCAGAACATATGGAAATTTAACTGGTTGCTCATAAAAAGCTGCTAAAATCTGCCAAAGTCAAAAGACATGGTGCAGTCTGCTACTCCCGCCAGTTAAAAAGAGGTAAGGTTAAAAAAAAAAAGTAGCATTTTTAACTAGACTGCCTGATGGGTGGAGCAGCAGTTAGTTTCACTTGTCTCAGAAATGCAGTATTTTTGCATTTTTACGGACTTTGAGGGCTTGTTTCTTGGAGTTGGTTGGTTGGGTTTTTTGGGGAGGGGGGACGGGGGCGGTGTCTGTATGGGGTCTTTTTTTTCCCCACACAGAACCCCGTGAAAAGATTTCTGAAACTAAAGCTCTTCTGGCCGCTGCCTCTTTGATGCTCCTTTGCTGCCACCGCATGGAAAAGAAACAGGGTGGCAAAAAATGTGCCCGAAACCTCCTGGAGCCAGAGAGGCCAAATGTGGGAGTATGAACCCGCCCCGGGCCAAATCCACACAGACACGAAGTAAAAATGCAAGTTTAGTTTTAAATAAATAGAGGATTTTTAAGTGCCTTAAAAAATAAGAGTCTGTGTTAGTAAGTAAGGGAGCTAGTACCCAGTTTAAAGTTTAGTGATATTGCCTTTTGTAAAGTTAGTTAAATTCTAGACATAATAAAAATAGTGTAGCCTCGGTAGAAATTCCTAGATGAAACAGAGAGAACTATATGCAGAGAATTTGTATAAGCACTTACAAAAATTAATGCACATTAATTTTAGCTTAGGATGGGTCCAACGCTTTTGTAGAGAGTTCGTGCTTAAGCTTGATTGAAAATAATTAGAATAGAATGTACTAAGAAGATTAGAAAAAGCACGCTTAGAGGACATACACACACACATACACACAGAGGACTCATGAAAACACCGATGTCATTGTTGTTGCTACTGCATACACAAGATGTTCATGGGACGCAGACTGAGGCCTCTCCTGCTGCTGTGGCTGCTGCTTCAGCTTGGGACTTGGAGATTTTGTGTTTACGAGGCTTCTGCGTACTGCTATGGACTCTGATGACTTTGCCTTCATGGCCCTGATGTAACGATGCAATGGTATACTTTGCTTTTACAACGACCCATCGCCTTTGTCTTCAGTGAGGACACCCCAAAATTTGGCAGCCGAAGGCCTGGTCTCAGTTCCCGCCATTCCCGATTTCCCCTCAGCCACAGCCTCCTCCCGGCCTTGCCTGCAGCGACGGGGAAGGGACCGTGTAAACCACCCCAAGCAGCCTCTACAGCGCTCCATTCACAGGAGAAACCGGGGAAACTTAAAAAAGAGACCATCAAAATAATGAATACACAACACCACTGAACAGCACATCTCATAGATACTGTGAGGAAGGAGCTCCTCGGGCGTTAAATGTGTTTCCTCAGTAACCTGCTCCTGCCCTGCTCCTCCACTAAGGGACACAGGTGTGCTTAAGAGAGATATAAATGCAAGGAAAAGTAGATCTTCTACTTTCACTTTTTCTTGCAGAGGAAGTGAAGTACAGGCCAGGATATGCTGGGAAGCAAACACAGCATGACAGGCCTGCTCAGGTGAGGTGAGGTTCCCCCTCAAGGCAGCACCACAACAACTTTTGGTGATAAAATGTATAAAGTGGTTAAAGGAACAAACATCTTAAAGGAACTAACATTTCACTGTATTGTGAACAGATTATTTTGGGGCAGGAATGATGCCCATACTGGAGGGGGGCATAGGACACTGTGGAGAGAACTGAGGAGACATTTGGGTGAAGATGCTCCTAAGGAGCCCGACAGCTCAGACTGGTTTCCAAGCATGTATATACTGTTCACTTTTGCTTTTAATTTGAACTGATTTAACAGACTGTAAGATATTGTCCCCGTTTTAATACATCTTGTTTTTGTAGCAATTACTGTCTTTTAGGTAATATCACACAGATGTGCTCAAGGAGCACAGAGTAGTGAGGAGCCCTGAAGAATTTCTGGCAGTATTTTTTTCATTCAATCTGATTTCAGAGGCAGAAGTAGGGCCACACAGTTGAATTATGTTGAAGGTGAATATAGGAAAGGCAGCTGAAAGACTGAAAAAGAGATGAAATGGCCTTTAAGCACTAACATAATTTAACATGAGAATTTACCCGCCTTCTCTGTTGGGCTGTAATCAAACTGAAAAAAACCAAAAAAATTAAGACTTACACAAGTAAGCTAAACTACTGAAATAAAGAAGTACAAGATACACGAAATAGAGAAAAATGACAAAATTCTAAGCTCATGGTTGACTGGTTTATTTTTCAGGTGCTTTTCTAACCCTAAGCTCCGTGCCCTGCAGTTATGTCAAAGAAATATTCAGATATTTTACCAACATAGGGGGTTCACCAATGTGTTAACATACACACACTGCCAGCAAAGTCACTGCAGGTAATGCCAGCTGAGAATCAGCTGTCAGATTTTTTGTTGTTTTATTTCCCCTGTTGTTGGTAGGATGCTTGAGTAGAGTAAATCATTACTAATCTTTGCCAGCTGAGGTACTGACTGCTGAGGTTCCTGAAGCCAGCCAGCTACCCAGTACAGGCTTTGTCTTAAATGACTTAGAACCTCAAATTCTCTTTGGACCAGATAAACTTAACATTATGCTTTAACTGAAGGCTTGACTCAATTATATCTTGCCTTTTTGCAATGGGAATCTAAGCACCGTGGCATCAGATAATTCTGCAAGTCAGAAGTCACTGTAGCTAATATCAGAATCTGGCCTTTTGCATTCTGAAAACTTGTGCAAGAAAATCCATGGGCAAAATCTGGCCCTTAATTTTTCTGATAGTACAACCTCACCCAGATGGCAAAAGACAAACTAAAGAAAACAAGAATTTTTGTAGCTTATTTTCTTCCTGTTAAATTGTGTAAGTGGGTATAAAGTGTATAAGGTGCATAAACCTCAGTCTGGGCAGTTTGCCCTGGTTTTGGGAAAAAGTACAGGTACATCTAGAAATATTAACCTATGCCCAGAAATAACTCATTTACCTACCAAAAGTCTTCTGTGTAATTCTGTATATAAGGGATGAGGTCGAATTCTTAATATTTAATGATCTGAGTATCTTCCAAATAAATAGGATACTTCATTCTACACAAGAACACCTATTAAAAAGAATACGTGAAATGGACCAGACTTCATTTTATCAGCTCAAGTGAGGAGCAGCTCCCACAGCTTAAAAATATAATGCACCTCCTTTTAGAAAACAAACAAACTCGGTATGACAACTGTAACCCTTTATGCTTTGAGGTGAGACAAAATCAAACTTTCAGATTTTTAATATATTCAACATACTTAAACAGTGAAAAGAGGCACCCTTACACTGGAGTTACCACTTAGGGAGATGCCACATGTGAGTTAATTCCATTTTAGTTTAACTGGTACAAACCTAAATCCCAGTATGATCATAATGTAAATGAATCAGACACATATAAGATCATCCGTGGTCTACATTAAGGATTTCAAAATCTGAAATTAATATAAAGCTACATTAAAACAACACTGTTAAAACAGGCAAAGTTGTACTAGATCTGCAATTCTTCAAATATAGTGTGTTACAGAGCCCTGTCATCATCTGAGATAAACTGAACTTTAATTTTCAAGCCCATATTCCTCCATAAGCAATGCGTGGCCTCAGAACTGTGCTGGGAGCTTCTCATGCATGGCAAAACCAGAACATGAGCAAAACAAGGGCCAGTACCTTACAAGAAGTTTGTGAGGTTTCCCCAGAGCCCTTATCTGGGCTAAAAAATAAATTTTCACTGAGATAACTTTTCTTTTTAATCTCCTAACGATGCATTTCAAATTTTTACCTCAGTGAAGGAGAGTTACAACCTTTAGAAAAACATAGTTGGAAATTTTAAGCTGACATTCCAATGTGGCCTATACTTTACACACCATGCTCTTCAACAACTCTAAGAACCACTCAGCCTTTCTGGTTTGGGGGGAATTCACTCATGGCATAGATCAAACATGAAAAAGTCCAATGCAAGTAGTTAAAAGCTGGCAAAATTACAAACATCTGGGAACATATTATCATAAGAAGTTTAACACTGTGTGGAAGTATGAATAGTAAGCCCTGTATATACTAAAAGGTAAACAAAGCTTAACAAATACTGTCAAAGCAGGGAGGAAGTAGACTTTAACAGACAAATAAATTTCCCTGGAAGCAAATATCTTAGTGCTGGTTTTGTTACATAAAGACATTCATACCTACATAAAGCCAAATTCTCAGTTCTTTTGTACTGGATTTTTGCTACTGTGACCTTAATGAAATCAAGAGTTAAACTGACTTAAAGGCAAAGAGAATTAAGCTTGTAATGTTATACAGAGTCTCCAACAATAGCATTTCAGTTAATATGCACTTGGTATTCTGTCAAACACTGAACTTCCTGACAAGCAAGAGATCTGTAACACACAGGTGGATGTGTAATGTGTGCATCCACAGACAGCACCCCGTGTGATTAACTGCCTTAAGGAATCGCTCTCTGCATGGAAACTTCACAGGAAAAAACGTGTTTGGTCTTGTGTGTGAGTTGGGGAGTAGGTCTGTCAGCCCAGGGCAACAGATTAAAAAGACTGTTTATGCTACCCAACTTGTCAGTGTTTGTCACTAGGCATTTCTCCTTCTCACCTTTCAATAATGGGAACGGGAACTTTGTTACTTTAAACACTGACTCGTTTGTTCCCGTGGGGGCAAAAAAACACTCAGGTGACAATAAAAAAAAAAAAAAAGCATTCTAGAAAACAAATGCTACACCACATTCATGGAAATATCCATATCATATGAGACTATCAACTACTGCAGAACTCAGCAGCTGCTCATTTACTTTAACAGACTCTGCTCGTGAAGAGTAGCTAAGAATTTACCCCTGGAATTAGTACTTTAATAAAGTACATATGCAACTATATCTGAGTTTTACTTCTTTCCTGTCCATTCTGGATCATTGTTATGCAAGATGTATCACCATAAATTGGAGGTGATCCTTTGCTTGAAAATTAGTTTGTGGTTCAGGTACTTACTCTTAGGTATCTTTGATACCAAGACTGTCCTGATGTAAAGCTGGAACAATACAGAGCCCAATTAAATCCATTTTCTATCACTTAAGACTTTAAATGTGTCCATGGAACGTGTCCACACTAGACTCAGGAGAAGCCTCCTGGCAATACCAAATTATCATACTGAATTGCTTCCATCAATTTGCTGGGGCTGCCAAACTGAAATGATGCATGTCAAGGCAACCCTACACTGAAAAGTAAAAGATAGCCTCTTAAATGCTCCATTTATAAAGCTTTTTATTCACAGTCAAGTTTAGCATTCCCTCTGAAATATATCACTTTACAAATTGATACCTTGCCATTACAAGATTTCCATGCCATATTCACTCAGCTTAGTAGTAAAAACAAGCTTTTGCTCTTTCCCCTTTGGTACAGCTGATGAAAACAGTGCAGTTCAGGGTCTGCTTCTTAGATCACCAGCACTAAATATTCCATAGATCTGTAATCTTCTGCTACAGGGAAGGTTAGAAGTCAGCAAAAAAGATAAACTATTGGTTTTATCAATAAAATATCACAAGTGTATCCCACTGGAGAGCAGAAATTGAAGAAAGAAAAAAACCAAACTACCACTAATGCTAAGATGCTAAGAGTGCTCTGCAAAACAAAAGCATTCATGTGGACTTTCTGAAACTTTGTGTAAGAAATATTACTCAAGGCAGATTAGGCAAAACAAAATTACACTGTCCCACTGCAGAACTTAAATGCATTTTTTAACAAATGTGTATCATGTGTGATTCTAAAATGACTAATTGAACTTACTTTCTGTAACTGATGTAGCTAAAACACCTTTTTTTAAATCCCTGGCAAGTGAATGTCTAAGAAACATAAATAGTAACATAAACTAATAATGCCCCGTTTTGACATCTTTCCATCTCAGTGTTTAACTAATAACCTGTACACATTTGGGATGCAGCCACTTTGAATTATTTTGGCACTTCTAAGTTGGAAACCCTGGGCCACAGGTGGCACTTCCACCAGTGTAACTCCACTCATGTTTCCATTTACAGATTTGAGCTTGCTGTTCATGGCTCCCAAAAGCCTTCTGTGGCTGAGAGCTGATACAAATCTTGATCTAGATAACCAAGGTCTCTCCTTCAAGAGCTGCAGAAACAGGTCACCATCACTTGTCATGGATGTCATTTACTACAAAAACTAGGATTTCCCTTTACATTTGTAAAAGTCCCAGCCCTGCAGTTAAAAACTGAGTATCAGTCTTAAACCCAAGAAAATTCTTAATCCTGAGAGAATTTTGTTTGCTTAGCTTTTATTATTCCAGATAAGTATGTTTGAGGAGATTTTCAATGTAACTGCCACACTGACAGTTTTTGACAAAGCTCTATGCTAGCACTGATTTTCAAGGCCAGGAAAAATAAGATGAGTTAATAAAAAACAAACTCTTAGGAATGCAATTCTCCAGTAATAAAAATACTGAAGGAGTAGAAATGAGCCTCATTGATATGTTGACTTCCCAAGTCATATGCCTAGTATTTTTAAGGCTGGAAATTTAAGCCCTAGGAAAATTCCCCATTTGTTTACAGCCACAGTAAACTGTCTGTCAGAAAAATGTTTTCTAGGAGTAGATCTGTGGAAACTTCACACAGCTTGAAGAATATGTAGTTTCTCATGTCAGTCAGTCATTTTGTTACAGTGAAAATCTCCTTATATGGCTAGGACAGTTAATGCCAAATTGCTATTTTTATGTAGTTATTTGCCACTAACACGAGTGGGATTTAACATCCTGAGCTGCATTTTCATTTCTCTTCTGAAATATATTTTTTGTGAACTTGGAAAATTCCCCATTGCAACCTCATACCAAATTCTAGTCCCAGCTGCTAACTTCACATGCTCTCTCAACCTCACCACTCCTCTGGTGCAAAGAGTGGAAAACAAGAGAAGTTCCAAGAACTCATTAAATGCCTGAATCAAAACAAAATCTTTAACAAAGTAATCACTTCAATGACATAAAAACCACTTAGCATTCATAATCATGATTTCAGGCTTCTTTCTAATAGGGCTGCTAGTGAATAATAAGCACAGGGTGAGGATTCTTGGCTTGTGGGGTATTTGTCTGGGTTGTGTTGTGTCAGAAAAACAAAGCCACAATCCACACTATTAACAGCTGTCCTGAATGATGCAAACCTTAAGAAAAAAAAAAAATAAATTTGCATATGCTACGTCTATTTAAACTGCCCTATTACAAATGTCAAATATTATTAATTATGCCAGATGGACTTCTACCTCAGTAAGTCTCAGCTAACAGCCTTGCATTATTCTTGTTTAAACATTTACCAATGAAACCTGTGTACTTTCCTGGACAATGAATTATGATCCTTTTCAGAAATTATCCTTTTAAAACAAAACCTATAATTGAAGCTTAAGAGGAAAATCATGTCATGGAAATGTCCTCCAATCCCCTTTTAATTAACAGCACTGTGCATAAGTGCCAGCTGAGCTACTCATTTCCTACAGACAATGCCTCTCAAAGCAGAAGATGTTATCTCCCAGAAAATTTCTCTATTAAAGTGCTCTGGTTCGTGCTACTTCAGACCACTTCTATCCAACTGCCTTCCCCACTAGCCCAAAGAACACCTGACCCTTTTCCTTTTGTTCAGATCAGTGGGTTTGAGATGAACATTTTGAACCTCCCGCTTTGTACACGCAGACCTCAACATTCACACGATTTCTAACAGTCTAATACTGCCATCTGCAGTGTCAGGCTGGGAGGGGAAAGAGACAGAATCACAGAATTTTCTAGGTTGGAAGAGACCTTCAAGATCATCGAGTCCAACCCATGCTCCAACACCTCAACTAGATTACGGCACCAAGTGCCACATCCAGTCTTTTTTTAAACACATCCAGGGATGGTGACTCCACCACCTCCCTGGGCAAACCATTCCAGTACTTTACCACTCTTTCTGTGAAAAACTTTTTCCTAATATCCAGCCTGTATTTCCCTTGACGCAGCTTGAGACTGTGTCCTCTTGTTCTGTGCGTTGCTGCCTGGAGAAAGAGACCGACATCCACCTGACAGGGCACAGACTTCCACACAAACGCCACCCAAACCTGTTCAGAAGAACTGCTTTACACAAATGTGTTACTTCTGGGCAAGAACACACTTTGGGTCTTCTGAATTTTTAACATTAAACAAAAAAAAAAACAAAAAACCAAACCCTCCCAAGTCCAACAGCTCCTTCATGACATTAACCTAAAGAAATAAAGCATTGTCATTTTAGCTTTTTACACTTTTGACATGTATACTCACATAAGCAGTCCTGGGGATTTGAGGCAACAAGGTTAGGGACCCACATCTAAATAGTTCTCTTGTTAGATGCATTGAAGGCATTGCAAGTTTCTAAACAGGTAATGAGTTTAATAAACTTGTCAATGCACTGAATTTTTACTCTCAAATTCGTATTTTTAGATAATAATTAGAGAAAAGCCTTCATTTTAAAACCTAATTCAATTTAGTTCACACTCTGCATAGCCTGCTGCAGTACAACGCCAAGGGACAGCAACCATCCACTGAACNATTTATAGTACTAGAACTATACTGGATTCATTTGTTTTTATCATTTAGTCTTTCACACTAACAACATTGCCCAAACATTTGTATGGACTGCTACCCAAACTGCATTTTTGGGAGCTAAATCATCTATTTTTCCTTCATAATTGTTAATTCCTTGCTAACTGTTAAATAGCTTTTGGGCAGATAACTGAGCTTTGCATTGCAGCATATTGAAAACTGAACCCACCTTACACCCTTCCTTTCCTAAACAACTAAGCTCCACATTTTGAGGAAAAAAACACAGTATTTGCAAGATGGAGCAGCAGTTTTTATTGCACCAGAGCATGCTTTCCCTAATGAAGATTTGAGAAACACCAATGGCCACACTCCTAACACCCCAGAGCACATTTCTCTGAGTGTCAGCACTACAGCCAAAATTCCATACAGTTCCTGCATGTGCTGTTTCCTACAGCCATCCCCAGCCTGCTCCTTTTTTTTTGGACCTCACAAACTGCCCTTAGGGGATATCTAACTTTTCCACTGACTAGACACAGGGGCTTAGAGTGGAATCCAGAGTGTTTGCTTGTGGCCCTTGAAGTTCTGCTTTCTCAGAGGCAACAGAAGTAAGGGAATATTGCAAACATTCAAGTTGGAAGGCTGAAAAGAGTTTAACACGGTGAATGAACCTTACAAAACTCTACAAATATGGGATTTCACACAAGGCTCTTTCATAAACACCACAAACTGGACAGCAGTGTTTGAAACTTTTTAATATTTAGGAGATGGAGGACATATTAAAAAAGTGTCAACAAATCATTAAAAATAACTGAATTTATAGTCATTATATACAAAACATCACTTTTATTTATTTATTACCAGCAAGTATATGTCAGGTCATTATCACTTCAGTAATGAAATGTCAAATGTGCATCAAATGGCACTTTTAGATACACATTAAAAGTCATCACCTCAGTGACAAGTGTTCTGCACAAAATACAATCCTGTAAAGTTTGTAAGTATAAATTAATCTGTTACACAGCCCTTCTGTGAGATGCATTCAGTACACAAAATATTCTCAAGTTCCAGGTGTCTACAATTGCTATGAGGGGAAAAAAAAGATTTAGTCCTTCTGTCGCTTTTTTCCCTTAGCAGGAGTTTTGGAAGTATGTTCTTTTTCTGCATTTGGTTCCCAGAGTGCATTTTTTACAAATCTAGAAGCAGCTCCTTTATCGAGTTTGGCTGCCTTTTTCTTGTCTGTTATTTCTTTGACCTTGTTCATGTATGTTCTTATTCTCTCCTAGGGAGAAAAAAAAAAAACAAACAAAAATATTTCAAACCATTCTCCCAAATTACTGTTAAAATGAATCAATGAGTAGGAGTTCTCCACGCTTTTAGAACTGTAATACCTAGAAGAATAGCATTATTTAAACAAATACACCAGGCCTTTTGCAAACTTGAGACTTCCCTTTAGCAGATTTTCCATCACAGGTGCCTCCCATACCATCTGCGTGACACCCGCTCTGACAGGAACACCAAGTCCTGCAGAGATGCAGACTCTGCATCTCATTTGCAGAGACATGGGAACTGTTCTTGCAAGCAAAGTTAGAAAATAAAATCCTGAAGTCGGTTTGGAGTCTGACCTACATAAAGTTGCCAAAATAATATTTAGGTGTTTGACACGTTTGTGGATGAATTATACTGCCTGACTACTGTCCACA
>VXBB01003070.1:0-10919 GCA_013399915.1 Illadopsis cleaveri | reverse complement strand
CTGGAAGTTATAAATTATTATCAGGCGTGTAACATTTTTCCATTTAAGAGATACAAGTGAAAAGCTGCTCTGTACAGATTCCAATTCTCAACCAAAGGTGGAAAAAAAGAAAAGATAAGATGGTATCATTCATCATCCTTTTCTAATTTCAGCAGACTCTACAACTTTACTTTAAACAGCACTGTTTAAAAGTAAAAAAAAATTACTTTCTTTAATTGAGAGAGCCCAGCAGGGCATATAAATAGTTATATAACACCATGTAGCAAATGCATGCTGTTATGGCAATGTATCATTTTTAAATGTAGATATAAACATTTTTTAACTTCTATTTGGGCTAACCATCCTGCACAAGTAGGATCCATGCAGCAGAAGGAACTCACCAGTTCTTGTTTCACTGGATGTTCCTTAGGATTGATTCCCTGGGTAGCCAAGTATACTACAAGAAAAAAACAAGATTTTTTTTGGAAACTGAAGGCTGCCTATGACTGAGGACCCTAGCAAGCACTCACACAGGAAAACCAAAGCTTCCACACAAAGTCATTAATAAGAATTGTTAACTGTGCCACTAAGTATCTGACAAACTATTATTATCAAATATTCACTAAGTATCTGACAAACTATTATTATCAAATATTGCAGCTGAAATACCCCCAAACAATTAAAATCATTAAGCTTTTGGTCCTTTAAAGGACAGAAAAGTTTGCCACGGAGAAACCACAAACATACTTATGCATGTACAAAATTGGCTTTTCTAAACATAGATTTTTGATTCACAGTTTCAATATCATCTACCCTACAGATGGCAATAATGTGGGTCCTCCAGGTAATTACAAGGTTTTAATTATTTGGCTATGAAATATGATTATTTAGTGTTTGGGGCTGTCTAGGTGTAATCACAAATACTACGTTTTCCTTCTACCACATACTTACCCCAGAACATAGAATTTAACGTGTATACTGAAACCAAATCCAGCTTTGCTTGTTCAAGAGGATCTAACTAGAATGAAAAAAAAAAAAATCATATTTGAAGGTTTTTAAGCAAGATTTGCACAGATTGTAATAATGTCCACGTTTTATAATTGTGCATTAAATTAATATTAATAAAAGAATACAGAAGGAGCACATTTTTGCATCATAAGTTCACTGAGACTACATTTATGCCTAACTTCCATGCCATCACATAACCATTCATTCTCCCCTCTCAGAGTATTCATGTAATTCTCTCAGTCTGAAGNAAAAAAAAAAAAAAGCCATACTGGAAGTTATAAATTATTATCAGGCGTGTAACATTTTTCCATTTAAGAGATACAAGTGAAAAGCTGCTCTGTACAGATTCCAATTCTCAACCAAAGGTGGAAAAAAAGAAAAGATAAGATGGTATCATTCATCATCCTTTTCTAATTTCAGCAGACTCTACAACTTTACTTTAAACAGCACTGTTTAAAAGTAAAAAAAAATTACTTTCTTTAATTGAGAGAGCCTAGCAGGGCATATAAATAGTTATATAACACCATGTAGCAAATGCATGCTGTTATGGCAATGTATCATTTTTAAATGTAGATATAAACATTTTTTAACTTCTATTTGGGCTAACCATCCTGCACAAGTAGGATCCATGCAGCAGAAGGAACTCACCAGTTCTTGTTTCACTGGATGTTCCTTAGGATTGATTCCCTGGGTAGCCAAGTATACTACAAGAAAAAAACAAGATTTTTTTTGGANCTCCCATCCCACCACATACCCTTTCATTCCCCCCTCTCAGAGTATTCATGTAATTCTCTCAGTCTGAAGTTAAATGCCACAGACCCACACAACCAAAAGCATAATCCCTTAGCATGTAGCTCTTGGACTACTGCACCCATAGCCAGAAATAAGTCCCTGTTTTTCCACAGAAACTTAATTCAAAATAGTTGTTGCTATCAATGGAAGAAAAAAAAAAGTTCATAAGTTGCTGAAACTCAAATGTCAATATACAATCAATGAATGTGAACACTGCACATGACAGACTGTGTGTTCAATGCAGGCTGGAATACACAGGGATATAAAGCAAAGGAAGAATAAAGGTAATGAAGGGGTTTATGTTTCCCTTGACTGTCAAAGTCAATTTATTATTTTAGTCCTACACGACTTCCAGAAACTCTGATAACATCACTGTACAGCTCACTAGTTCTAACATGGATACTGTCAAAAGATCTGTGTTGTCAAGACTGTTCTCTTCATAATTTATTTGTGTAAGAAATCCCCACAGGATAAAGAAGTTCCCTCATGTGCTGCCTTTTTCTTGCCCTACAGAAAGAAATTACACGTTAGGCTTTAAATGTTACAAGATAGAGATGCTCATAAGAAATTTTCAGGCACTACCTTGCTCTGATAAAAAGGCACATTTTGCAGACTCATGCTTTTAGCACAGCTAGAGGAGACAGCTCAGGTTCTGCAAGTCTGGAATCAGATCAATTCTCACTTCTACCAGTTCACCTTCTTATCCTGCTGAGTACACCAGCTCCATTCAGTTTGTTGTGAAGAAGTCTCAGTCAAAAATGTGAATGACCTCGCCGTTATGGAAGAGCATGTTAAGGAAGGTCAGGAATAAGCTACAATGTCCCTGAGCTAAATGACTCACTGGTAAGATCATCACTTATCAGCTTGGAAGAGTGTGTGTGTCATTGTTGAGCTTGTCAGACCATCTGGATTTCTTAGAAATGTAAGAATTTAACAGTAAGTGTCAAGCGTGGGAGTGTCATTTGTGTTATTTCTCAGTGCAGTGGCTGGCCTAACAGACCCTTCTATTTCAGTTCAGGCTCTCAAGTATTTGTGTATTAATAAGGAAAAGGTTTTCAAAAGGAAGATAACCTACCTTTTGCAAAAGCTCACTCCTAGAAACTGACATCATTGTCTTCAGCATCTCATCTACAGAACCAAGAGACTTTTCAAATGCTGCAAGATAATCATGAATTTCAGTGGGGTAGTCTTCCATGTTATTGTCATCTTCTGACATTTCCATCTGCAAAGTGGAAACAAAAATAATAATGCTTTTCTTTAAGTACCTACAGTCAAAAGACTGGAATTTACAACACAGAGCATTAGCATTCATTCATTAAACATTGTAAGAAATGTGAAGAGTTCCAGCAGGTAATGTCAGCAGCAACACAGTTAAAGGTCCTGTAGTTTCAGGGATATCTCCTAACTCCTGTGCAAAATGGCATGGAGGAGCATTACAATTTACATGACTTTAGTACCTATTCTTGCAACGGTCCTAAAACAGCATTTAGCTTTTATGATCTGTGATAGAAAGAAATTATTTGCATGTTTAAAAGAAGTGCTCTATAAATCACACTGTATAAAGAGCTACACCAAGCAGCAGGCAGGACACCAGGAAAAACAAAAACAAAACTACCTAAATAACCAAAAAAAAAACCCAAAAAAACCCAAACCACAAACCAAACCAATGGGGATACAGCTTCAGTCTGTCTTAAGAACAGACATTACTTCAGCACCAGTTATGTCATGGTCAGTTCATTGAGGAGTAGGTCCAAAAAATTCTTCTTGTGAACTCTGTATCCCGTTTTCTGAAGTCCTTATGAGGCATTATAATCCCCCAAATAACTCTACCAGTAACAAAGCAGAGTTGATTTGGGGATTTCAGAATACTCTTGCAATCTTGTCAGCACATCAGTGCACAGCAACTGGGAAATAAGATGTGAAAAATCCCAAAGCACCCCTTTTTTGTTCCCAAAATTTATAGTACCATGTATGGCTACTGCCAAGCCATCTGGCTGCTGGTTTATAATCAATATCTTTAATTCCTCTCAAATCATAAATCATGTATTACCTTGGGGAGTTAATGTTACTTAGACCTATGTTATTTTCTACAACTTCTACTGAGCAACAACTTTTTGAATGTTCTCAGGAAAGAAGAGAAGAAATATGTAACTTTCCTGCCTATTTGGTGAGGTGCATCAGGAACAGTGGGATCACTGCAGACTTTTCTCTTCTTAGAATCAGTGTAATAATAATCCCACTCTTCAGGTGTTGAGTACAGAGGGAGGAAACAGAAACTGGAGACACTGCACTTTATCTATGAACACCAAGCTACAAAGTCAGTACAAACAGCAAGGAGCTGTCACATCACTGGAGTTTGTTTTAGATAATTTAGATGATTTGATTTTTTCTTTCCCCGGCAAGAGCATGGGATGTGTGAGAGAGGTTTCCTTTTATTTATACTGACTCTTGGAGGTCAAAAAGGAAGATGATCAGGAGAAAAAACCAGGATGGAGCTACTCAAGCTTGTCTGCAACTTGAGTTTTAACTGCACCAGTGTGATTCCAGAAATATGATCAGCCAGTTAACAAGCCTAGTTTCACTGCTGTTGTTTGCATAGTTAAGAATTATAATCCTCCTCAGCTGCATGACTGCTCATCCTGGTCAGAGCTGCTTTTCACACTGAGTACAGAATCACAATGCCAACCACACTAAAGGTCTCCTCCCTACCCCAGCATGTATCCCACACACCACACACGTAAATGTTACTTCCTTCAGCTGTGGCAGACCCAAGGAAGAAGGCTGAGCTGGATCCACAAGATGCTGCCCACAGAAAGGCAAAATACCAATACAATTATTTCTGACATTCATAATAACACTGTTTGTGTTGCGTTCTATCCTCCTGGCCACCTGCTTTATAATCTGCCATGTTATGTTGATTAAAAGGGTTCAGAAACTATGTTTGATGTTAACTTTTAGTCATATAATACAGCATTAAAACCACTCAAAGCTACAAAAGGAACTGGATTTTCCCTGTTGTTAACACAGCTGAGTTTGGCTAGAAGGTGTCTGTCAATACGTGTTCTCTACACTTATGCAAACAGGGAGAGAGGTAATCTAATCCAACAATCATCTACAGAATTTACTATCATTGCAATATTTAACCTACTATAGTCTTGATTTGACAGACAGGCATGAACATAGTGACAAATTCCAACTTCTCTCTCTCCCTTAATCAGTGTATCCAGCACCAGCAAGAATAAAAAAAAGAACTAACAAAAGCCTGTAGCAAGTATGTGTTACCAAAATCAACTGGAGCTGTTTTACAAAGACAAACAGTCACATATTTGAAATTCTTTCCAGTATACCAAGTTAGACTTGAGGAATAAGACAGAAGAAGAATAGGAATATAGAAGGAAAAGATAACAAATAACAAATGAAATACATGTTGCTATCATTGCTGTCTCATGAACCAGAGAGAATTATGCTTGTTAGCAAGGAAAGGGAAGAATCTGCATCGGTGTCTTGGTTTCAAAGGCAGGTGTCTGCCAAGGAAGGCAGGAACCTCCCTTGGAATGAAGAACATGACCCGGTTCCCTTCAAATTATTATAACTTCGAAATTAAGGGGCTTCCAGGCAAAGATATGGGAAAAGGACTAACAGTTCATTACTAGTATGTGTATGGATAACAAGGCAAACAAACAAACAGAACACAACCCCAGTCCCAGCCTTCTCTCTCTGGGCTGTGGCACTTTCCCCTTTGGTGCAGTTCCGCTCACAGCTGGCAGGGGGCGCTGGTGGCTCCCGGCCGGGCAGGGCGGTGCGGGGATTCCCCCGCGCCTGCAGGGGGCGCTGTGGCGCGAGCTCAGCCCCTCACGGGGATGGCGGGCGGGCGCGATGGCNGGCTGAATGGCAGAAACGGGCTGCAGCAGGAACCTGGGAGCTGCTGCGGGGACTGCGGAGGCAGGGACACCCCGCGGGGCGGGGGGCAAAACAAAATGTAACAGAAAATGCTGCAGCTTTAGCAGGAGCTTCCTGATCGGTGCTGGGTTAGAGTGTAGTGAAAAAGCCCAGGCAGAGGCAGAAAGCAGCGGCAGCCTGGCTTCCCTCCGGTCAGGGTCCCCGGTTTTCCCCTGAGTACACAGTGAGGGTCCTTTCCAGTCAGTTCACGTGTTAATTATGTCCCAGTTCAACAGCTGCTCTTACGAGCAAAGGCTCACCCATGCCAGGAGAAGCAGAGGGAGGACAAAAGCTCTGCAGTGGCAGCAAATCCTCCAGGCAGGCTGTCCCTCTGTCCCTCCTCAGATGTCCAGAGTGAGAGAGAGCCAGGGGCGCAGCCAGCCCCTCACACCCCAGACAAAATGTTGCCATATCTCTGCCCTTCCCAAGAAAAAGCCCCTCAGGTAAGGGAGTAGCCAGCTGCATCCTTGCCCCACCTTGGCCATTTCTTTTGTCCCTCGTAAGTACCGGTTCTTATTGTCTCTTACAACAAATGGGACAAAATTCCGTGAGAGAAAGAAATAAAAAAAGGAAAAAACGTCCAACAATCGCACTTCAACGGAACAAGGCTGCCCTTTAGCCTGTGTACAGAACCCTTCACTGCAAAGTCTGCTGCTTCTGCCTGGGGAGCAGGAACAAATTATTAAACTTGTGTTTTCTATTCACTTCAACAGGAACTAGCAAGTTTCTACTCCTGCTGTGTAGGGACCTCTCTCTTTTCATTACACTGTTGTTTCAGCATAACCAATCTCTGAGCAGGAATTATCACAGTGTTGGCACATGCCAACAACGAGGCAGCAGTCAACAGCCTAAAATAATTTTGGTAACATTAACAACAAGAGCAAACTACATTAGAAAACCTGTACACCAGAAACTCACAATGCCATTTCTGCCAAAATCAACATATGGGTTGTGTACTCACACCTGCAGAATGACAAAGCCAAGGACAGGAGGAATTCCATGACTCTCTAAACATACCCAAAAGCTATACTGCCCTCAGTAATCATGTTTGTTATTAAGAAACAAACAAAATTTTCCTCAAAGTTCTTCAAGTGTTTCTGTTTGTATTTTGCACAAGCAAAAACTTAAATCAGTCCCTGAAGACAATGTTTATTAGACAAGTTTTCTGATTTGAATTTACTGACTTTCAACCAGATTTTATTTGGCACTGAGTTCTCACTTTAAAAATGAAAGAGTGTAGAAATATTCAGATAAGAGAAGTAATGAAAAATTCTAGCTAGGTAAGTAATGTGAACAATGGGGAATTCTAAAGGAAATAAGACAGAATTTTCACTATCAAGCAGTAAGACCTATGATGCACAACACATAACCTGTGGTTGTGTTACAATGGGAACACTTTAAAAGATCTTTAATTTTGAGTAGGCAAAGAAAAGTTCATAATCCATTAACATAAAACACAAAAGAAATGGACTGCTTTGATTTAAGGACATTGAACAAAAAAACTGTGATGAAAAACATTGTACAACTTCATAACACCAACTTAGCAGAAACAAACTTCCCTTTTAATAACCCTGAGCTGCCACGTAGTTTTTGGAAAAAAACCAAAAACATAAGAATATGTATTTGAGGAAGAAAAGGACTTTATATTGCAAAAGTAAACTATTTTCATGAGAAAATTTATGCATTGCATTTAGGTCTGTTTAAAAAATGTTTATTTTTTATTGTTTATTGTTTCCCTAGGTGGAAAATTTCTAAATATTCTGAAATTTCTGAAAAATTCTGACTAAATTCTCATTTATTCAGAAAGATGACTACATTTATGTAAACTTCTGCTTAGAAAACAAGGAACAATGTGTTCTCTTTGCAGTCAACATATCAATATATTATAAACCAAAGTAGGCAATACAAACTGCAAAAAGAGAGGGAAATATCAGACCTTATTAATGAACCACAGAAAAGACACAAATATGAAAAGGAGAAAAATATGTCATCTTCTGGAAACTCTGTAAGAACAGCTACACAGGTGACAATCAAAAGCAGCTTGCTGTAGTGTTAACATGGCTGTTGATCTAAGATACAACCAAGTTAAATACCACATAAAGGTATTTCAAATAAAAAAAAAAACGAAATACAGGTGGTTGTGCACAACACTACTAGCAAAATTAGCTATATTTATCTTCCAGGAGAACGAAGAGAAGAACTACAGATCCCTTTAAAGAAAAGCACACCCAGGAAAAAGAGAAACTGCAGTCAACTTTCAGGTGGGTTTTATGAATAATCTTTTGATATATCTAGGGGTGATTTAACACAAGCCTTAAAAAGCAATTGCCAGCTGGCTTAAAAAGCAAAACCAAACTTCCCTTCCTGCTCATGTCCTCCCCTGCCCCCAGCAAAACCTTGTCATACTGAAAGATAAACTCTAATTAGACCATAAGTATCTCTATTTTGCTGAAGATACTTTGTGAAAGTAGTGGAAGCTACATGCATCTGTCAACGTGGCAACAGGAAACCACTTAAGACAGAAATGAAAAATGCTCAGTGTTAGCATCATGCACCTGGGTTTTCAATTGGAATTAAAACTGGAAGTTCAGGATAAAAATGGTGTGTTTGAAATATTTTGTAATGTGTAAACAGAAGACAAAAAATCAATTTAGCACTCTGCTAAATACTGCAATTCGTGCATCATGTTAATTCTTATGTATCCCTTAAGCACTAAAAGGCCTTTTCTTCATACTTAGCTCAGATCTTTTATTTCTTCAGATTATTCACCTAATAAAAATCAGATTAGGTAATTAGATTATTTCTTCTTTTTATGGATATTTACAGATTGCATCGAGGAAAAAACCAAACTGGAGAAAACAAACCCAAAACCTTTTGGTCAGGACACATAAAACTGCTCTCAAATTCAAAACAAACACATGAACACCTTCAATATGACAAACCATCTCTGTCAGCTCCTGAAAACTGGCACTGCCCTCCCTCTAGTGAGTTCTGACTCACAACCTGCAGTGGATACAGCTGATGTGCAAGTGCAGCCAAGTGTCACTGCTGCTCTAACACTGCAGTTCACTGCTGTGGCTGTAGGGCAGCAGAACAACTAGCACCCTAAATTTAAAGCTACCAGAGATGAGAATCAGCTTCTTTGGCCACAAACCTCCTCAGGGCAGAGAAATCCATGTTTGCAAAGCTCTGAGTATGAAAGGCTCTGATGTGTGACAGACAACACATGACTGCTGATAATAAATAATTACTTGCCCACTAGTCACCAGTGTGTCCACAGGCCTGCTTTGCTTTGTCCTCTCAAGCCTGCTTGGGGTAGCTGGAGAGCAAATCCAGTACAACTGGAGCACTCTTGCAATGCCAACTCACAATCCTGTTGGCAAGAAAGATTTCCACTGCAAAAGTAAAAAAGCCTACAACGCAGTATCAGGTATACACCAGCAGGCTTATCTTGGTCCCCTTAAAAATATCCCAACTCCAGCCATGGGAGTTAAGCAGGGCATAATTTGCACTGCATTACAACTGGGAAACAGCCAAGAAATCCCTGCCCTCAAAGCCAGGCTCCAGACACCATAAAAGCCTGCACAGAGCCATCCTACAAAACAGCTCACATCTATCAGCCTCTTGCTGATGCCACTGAGTCACTTGAGCTTCAAAGGATTTGCAAAGTTTATTCTCATCTGTTTTAAAAGGAGATTAAAATTTTAAGGGAGAGAATAGTATTATAGGCTCACTTACACTTCAGCCAGTGGTGGATATCCCATGGGAAAACAGTTATCTCAGCTTGGATTAAACATCCCTCCTTCCCCACAGCCTCATCTATACCCACTGATGTAAACCTACACCTCGATCTGCACGATTCATAAAACATTCACTCTCTGTAATCAACTGATCCAAATTCAACATCACTGACCACAGAGTGGTGTCTTCTTCTGAACAAATCCAATATAACCTGCCTCTCTCAGCTCCAACCCATCAGTACACCCAGCACAAGCACAATAAAAAAAAACCAGCTTTCTTCAGGTTTGTGCAGAACACTTCTTGGTGAGAGGTTTTCATGAAAGCTCCCACACTCAAGATATACTGGCACACTTCAGCTCAAGTTCACTCGAAAGTGACACTAAATTTCTGTCTCTAAACTGGCCTTTAAAACACATACTTTTCTTGGCACTGCACCTACCAGGAACTTCTTGTGCAGCAAAAGTTTCTGGCAGACAATTGATTGTCTCCTTGGACAAATGAGTTTACACACAGCAGGGACAACCCTCAGTACTGAATAATTCTGTCCTACCAAATTCACAGCAAAGAGGAAATGACCTGCCTACAGTTTGCACCTCCTGTAAACTATGGAGAGTTTACTACTTCTAAAATCTCCTGCCACTCTCCACTGGTATCAGCACCATGAATATAAATACCCAGAATCAAAGCCAAGAGGTTTTTTCAATCTTTTAAACTGCTGACCTAGTTTCCTTTAGCCACTAGTTCCACAATACATGAAAAAGCACTTCCCTTTACCAGAATGAAATTCTCGGTATTTGCAATTCATGCAGTGCCTCTCTGTACCATTTTGAATGGCAATTCAAATGTATTTTTGGCTGGTTTTTATTTGGCTCTGCTAACTATTATTTTTATTTGGCTGTTCATTATTAGAAGCATGTTCACCCATTTTTTGGTTCAATATGATGCAGTAACTGTGGGATGTTTGTTTTCTTAGCATCAATTTCACTGATGCCAGGAAAAAAACATCTACCTGGAGCTATGGTGGCCAGTCCATTTCAGTGCACTGTTTATTTATTTAGAGGAAAAACAGACCACAGATGAAACCACAATGCTAAAAATCTTAAGCCACTTCATAGAGAAAGGCATTTATCAGAAAGGTTTGTGTGAGTTGTGCACTGTTTTTCTGCTATGAAGCCTGAAAACCCTACCAATAACTTCCAAATTTCTCACACTCTGGAGAAGAACCTTGGGTTGAGTGTTTTCTCATTTCTTTGCCAATGGTCATACTGCCACAGGATTAGCAATATCCAGGTTATTTTAGATTTGAAGTGGTTTTTTTATACTTCTAAAATCATGAAATAGCCGGACACCTTTCAATGTTGACTTTAAAATCCAGTTCTTCCGTTTTTATTTGTCCCAAAAATGAGGTATTTTAATTGGCATCACCTAAAGTTTAATTTGCTAGTCAGTCTCCATTCCAC
>VXBB01003068.1:46754-59856 GCA_013399915.1 Illadopsis cleaveri | reverse complement strand
CCCGAGCCCCTGCCCTCCTCCTCCGCCTTCACCGCAAACCACACCTTCAGCTGCTGGGCGCTCAGGCGGGCGCGCTCGCAGAGGCCGGGCACGTCCTCCTCCCGCAGCCCCTTGTGCTTCTCGTAGTAGTCCTCGAGCACCTCCCGGCCGGCGGGGCTGACCTCCACCAGCCCCGGGGGGAAGACCCCCCGCCGGTAGTTCTCATACCACTTCAGCTGCCCGTTCTTGTAGCCATAGCGGCTGTCCCCGAACCAGCGAATGACCTCGGCCCGCGGCAGGCCCGTCTGGGACACGATGGCGTCATACTCCTGGTTCGTGGGGCGCTGGGTCTGCACGAACATTTGCTTCAGCAGATGCCGCTGCTGGGCCGTTTTTTTGAAGTTCAGTTTGGTTTTGGGAGGGGTGGGCGGCCGGCTGGAGCTGCCATCCCCCTTTTTATTTGCGCCGGTCCCCGGTACCTCGTTTTTGCCGTTGGACTCGGTCACTCGCAGGTTTTTCAGGTTGATTTTGATGGGACTCACCTTCCGCTCCGCTGAGTTGGGGTTGCTGCCGGAGGCGTCGACTGAGCCGTTTTCACTCGTGGCCCTCTGCTCATCCGAAGAGTCTTCCCCTTCCCCGCCGCCATTCTCTGCCTCGTCCTCCTCCTGTTGAGCCACCTCCTCCACTTTCTTATTTTCCTCTGCCACCTTCTTCCTCCTCCTCTCCGAGAACCAGCTGTCGATCTCCCTCCGTGTCATCTTCGTTTCCCCCCTCAGGCGGTTCACCTCTTCCTCTGCAGGAAGGGGATTTTGGGCAAAACTGCTCTCCAGGGCCTTCAGCTGCTCCGGTGCTCGTTCCTTGTACTTGGTTGGGGTGAAGTCGGGTGCCTGGTGCCACGATTGCCGCCGTGGTGGGTGGTGAGGGGCCGGCGTGGCTGCCACCGCTGCGGGGCTCAGCTCAGCTCCTCTAGGTGGGACATCGAAGGTGATTTCAGGCAGGGAATCAAGAGCACTGTCTCCAGGGAAGACGGCCCGGCCGCCTCTCACGTTCCTGTAGTGGTACCTCCTGTCACTGAACCATTTTCGGATCTCCTTGGTGGACAAGCCCGTGATCTTTGTCAGCCGCTCGACTTCAGCCTGGCCAGGGAACTGGTTTCTGCAGAAGCTGCCTTTGAGGGCTGAGAGCTGCTCGTGAGACTTCTTGTTTTTGTAGACATTGGGATCCAGGAAGGTCTGCGAGGAGATGGTAGGGCAGGCGGTGAGCAGCGACTGGGCGCTGTTGACCACCTTGACCCCTGATGTGTTGCTGGAGCTCACGGTGCTGTGCTGCGCCGCCGGCTGCGGCTTGGGAACAGAAGTCACTGCCAAGGTAAAGGAGGAGCTGGTGCCCTTCAACCCGTTTGCCATGATGGGCTGTGTAACCAGCAGCCCCCCTGTCCCCTCTGGCTGCCCCACCACATGGCCTGGTAGAGTTGCCTGGATAAGATGGGGAACAGTCCCAGGATTTGCAACCAGGGGCGTGTTCAACACTGTAATGGTGGGTTGTGGCACAGACTGAATAACAGTGTTGAACATCTTCTTCCTGGCGTCTTCGATCTCCTCTGGTGACCAGCTGATGCCCTGCTTCAGCCTCTGGGCAGTGAACCAGATCTTCAGCTGCTCTTCTGGGTACTTGGTCACCACGGTCAAGTAGCAGAGCTCAGCTTTGGTGGGGTAGGGGAACTTGTTGAAAGAGTTTTTCAGAAAGCTGTTGGAGTCCATGGCAGCATTGTATGTGGGAATGCTGCTCAGTGGGATCATCACCTTGGGAAGGGACTTGGATGTAGGGAGCTGCTGATGCAATGGGGGCTGCTGCTGCAGTGACACAAGTTGTGCAACACCCGCCTGCAGAACAGGCACGTTTCCTATGATGGAGCCATTCACTATGTGGGATGACTTTGTTGAACTTGCAGCGGGCTGGCTGACTGGCACGGACCCGTTTAGGAATGAATGCTCTCCATCCTTCACCTCTGCCTCACTGCCCAACTGACTTGACACATTCTCCTTCAGTGTGTGGATTTTTTTGGCCTCAGGTTTACCCTTCATTATCTTCATGATAGGGGTTTTGGTAATGATAATTTCAGACTGGCCATCTGCCCCTTCCTCAGGGACCTCTCCTGGCAGGTCATGGCTGCTGGTGGCCTCACAGAGACTTTGCTCCACGGTTGTACGACTGTCCTGCTTCACCAGCCTCCAGACAAAGCCAATCTCGCCGGCGTGCGACTCAGCGTTGTGGTGTGAGAGCCCTTCGTGGCTGTTGGCCAGGAAGCTGCACCCGACACAGGCGAACGCAGGGTCTTTGCTGAAGTCTGAATGCTCAGAGTCCAAGTGCCCAAAGAACTGGTGAAGGTCCTGAGACCCAAAGTCACAAGGCTTGCAGATGTAAGTGTCACCGTCGGCGATGCCGTGGTGCCCGTTGGACAGAGCTCCGTTATTACTGTTGCTGGCCCCAGCCTCACTTGCTGCTGGTCCTTCTGCAGGAGCCTCTGGTTGTGTTCCTTCATGGTCATCTTCTCCAGCATCCTGTTCGGTCTCCTGAAGCACCAGTGTTTTCACTGGTATCATGCAGGGAGTTGTGGATTTCCTTTTGCTAGCCATCGTTACAGTTGATCCAGAGGACTATTTTTTCTTTCATTTAAATTAAATTCAAATTTAGAAAGCGCTATTGCAAGTGCTCCGTGGTCCAGATTCCAGCAAACTCATGATGTCCCAAGGAGCTGTTGACAAATGTTCATATTTGCCACTGAACCTGAGGATAAGGAGAGGGAGGAGGGGTTAGTTCCCTTGGTATTAGACAAAGCACAAGTGCTTTGGTATGTAACTGCTTCACTCAATAAATGATTTTTCTTCTTTCATTGGAAAAATCTAACTTGACCTTGGATTTACTGTATTTTCACACCTAAACCTGTGAACTGTCTGTTTCAAACCAAACACACAAACATGCCACTTTTACAGCACACATCAAATTCTCATTTAAGGAGGAAAACAAGTGAATTTTCCCCTCATTCTGTCCTGTCAAGACCTATCCTTGGTGTTTCAGCAGGGAGAGCAGTGCCTGGGCTCCCTGTGTGCCCGGGTCCCAGCTCAGCCTCACGCAGGAAGTGACACCAGGCAGGGTCACCTAGGAAAGCTGCCTGCTTTCCATCACAAAAGAAAGGATGCAAAATCCACATTTTCCCCACAGAACATTTCAATTTCTTGAAAATCAGCATTTTCCATCCATCCCGTCGGGAAGTTTCTTGCCAGCTCAGAGCACTGTGTCCGTGCCAAGAATCTCTGCAGACACCCAGAGCTGCTGCAAAGAGAGAGGAGGCTGCAGTAGTTTAGCTCTTCTTGCTCAGCAAGCCTGCAAAGCATTTGGGAAATGCCCTTCCCCATCCTGTGTACACTTCATCACTGTTCCAACAGCATCTGTGAGTCCTCGTCTGGAGCAATAAGAGAAGGTAAAGGCCCCAAAGCTCAAGAGCAGCATCACAATGTTCCTGGCTCCCAGCCTTCCACTCCCACCATCTCTGCAGATTTTGGCAGCCACACCACCCAATGCACTGGGGTATTCCCTAACAAAGTGTAATTTCTTGTCAGTGCAAGCCCATCTCGCTGGGCTTGGGCTAACCAGAGATTTGTTACATTTAAAATCAAAACCAAACAAAAATAAGCAAAACCCAACCAACCAACCATAGAATTTTCCTTTTTTTTTTTCCCTCCTCTGAAGCTAAAGCAGACCCTGAAGTGCTCCACCCCATGCAAGGCCAGGGCTGGCTGAGGCATTAGCCACAACCTTATTCCTGGCCTGATGTAGCTTTCCCACTTGCACAGCAAATGCTCTGTGCCTGAGATCATGACCCCAGGGCAGTAAAGCTGCTGTAGCTGGCACCAGGAGTCATCTGCCTGGTGACACCCCTCTGCCAACCTTTTCTACAGCAACTCTGCTTTTTTTTCTCTTCAACAGAGGGATAAAATGGTGTTTTTCCAGACTGCAAGGTCACTTGGAAGCATATGGACACACTGATTCATATTACAAAGACTCTGTGCCAGATTTCCCTGAGATTTACAGTAACAGCAACTGAGCTTTATAAAAACACTCATAAAAACTTGAACTTTAAAAAAAAAAAAAAAAAAAAAAAAAAAAAAAAAAAAAAAAAAAAAAAAAAAAAAAAAAAAAAAAAAAAAGACTTACCATCCTATGAGATGACTCACAGAGGTAATTCCTATCAGTTACAGCAGTTGTGCACCAGCAGCTTTCTCAGATCAGATATTTGGAGCTGATCTCATGCACTGAGAAATGCAGATCAGGCAAATGGCTTGGTGGTGCTCATGCAATACCTCCTGTGCTTAGTTTTGTTGTGCTTAGTTTTTAGAGCAGAGGAATGAAAGATCCTCATGCAAAAATAAAAAAAAAAGGGGGAAAAAAATTCAAATGGAAGAAGTTCAATTTCAAATGACCTCCCTAACTTTATTAGATTTTTTTTTAAAAGCTTGTTCTGAAAGCTGACATCATTTTTTCCAAACGGGAGAGCCTGGATAGCTGGCTCTGGCCTCAGTAACTCTCAGGCACCGTTTGAAAGAGTGACGGGAAAACGTAACTTCCCGTTAATGTGGGCTGATCTGAGATTACAAAACAGTCCTGTAAATAGTGTTAGTCATCACTGACTTGGCATCAGAAAAGACTGCTTGCTATGCTAAGGCATCGTGAAGAGCTAGAAATTATAACTTTTTTTTAAAAAAATCTATAAATAAAACAGGTATTAAAGCTGTGAGCTGGATTTAGATGGTGTGGATTGCACATCTCAATACCTGCTTTATGCCACTCTCATCCCACCTTCTCGTCGTTAGTCCTGCCCTCTGCAGAGGGCCAGAAAGTTATTCATTAGCAAGTGGAATATTTGGATGACTATGAATGGGCTGTGCTATTCAGAGAAGAGCATCTATTTGACACCAATCCCGAGATCCTCATTTTTGATGCTAAGTTAAATATTACACAGTCTAGCAGGCTGCCATGACCTTTCCAAGTCGAGTCAATTAGGGAAAAAGCAGCAAGATCAGCCTGAAGGCTACAAAATACAGCTTTAAAGGCTTGAGAGGAGTTTCATGTCAGGAAAGAAACGGTAAAAGAGAATACTTATTTCATTTTATCCTGCAGCTTTAACACAGGGAGAAGCTGCTGGGCCCTCTGCAAGCTTTTTTCTTTCCAGTAAACTCCAGAGTCTCCATTACTGAGACAGCTCCAGTCCCTGGCAGATCTGACCCTGTGTTTATGGAGTCTCCAGATATCAAAAAGATGATTTTTATCCGTCAACAGTTAATTTGATACAAAGCAACGGCAACACACAAAGACCCCCATTGTGCCACTCCCGAGCACTCCATCGCTATTATTTTGGGTAAATGTGAATGGCCTGACCCACCTAGAGAGAACCTAAAAGCTCTGCATTTCATTTGCCAGTACATTTGCATCAAAGTCTCTGCTCTCTCCAACAACTTTCCTTAAAAACGCAATCAAAGCAGCCCCAGCCACCACAGCTCTCCTGCGGGGCTCCAATATTAATGCCACCTGAGAACACAGATTGCAAATTTTAGCTGGAAGTGAATCACAGTGGCAATTTACTGGGGAAAAAAAAAATTAATCAAGTGTACTGTTTGTCCATTTCATTTCCATGGAACAGTTGCATAACCACATGTTGGGAGCATGTTTTATTCACTGCTCACCTTCTGGAATGCACTTAATACTTTAATACACCACTAATATGTAACAGAATGGATAATTCACTGATTTCTCCTCATTAAAGTAAGTGAGGCTGTTCTAATGGATAGGGTAAATTAATGGTAGAAAAAATAATCAATTGAAAAAGATTGTTACAACTGATCTCAGTGTATATACCACCACTGCAGATGCCTCAGACCCATCTGCACGGCCATGACTGAAGAACTCTATTTCCTATATATTACTTTATCATTAACTGGAACAAAGAGACAAAGCTGAATGGAAGAGTTACCTGGAACCAGGAAGACAAAGTTATTGTACTTAAATTAATGGTTCCTGTTTAATTTATACCTGCTAATTTTATAGCGAGGTAGCAGAGTAAGCAGGTCAAATGTTCAGGGCACCTAAATCATCCCTGCTGCTGGAAATTTGAGGGAAAACTGACTTAAAGCAGAGTGAAACCAATTTTTTCCCAGTGATGCTCACAGAAACTAAGGCTGGAGGGAAAGGTGGCAGTTCCAGGTATAAAACCAACCCTCTGCAGAGCAGCTTTGCCTCCGCTGAGGGAAACAATGCCCAGACTAGTCACAGTGAGCTCTGCAATAGCAGAAAATTTACTTCTGCAGAGATTAACAAAGGGAGGTTTCGAAATCTGCACTGCTGAGTATGAACTTTCAGTTTTTTCCAGCTTGGCTGGATATAACTGGTTTGGTTTTAAATGTTTCACTGAATTAACGAGTTAGGTTGTTAATACAAAACATTCACTGCGTGCAGTGCCAAGGTCCCCAGTTAGAAGATTAATTTTTCGTGACCTTTTGCAAACCTCGCCTAGAAACAGCAACCAGAAAACCCATCATGCAGCAGCACCAGCCAGGACACAGCAGCTCCAGTCCCACTGTCCAGGCACAGGAATACAGAGACAGCTGCCCTCCCCTGCCCCCAGCCCTGCCAGCTCCTGGGTGCCAATGCTGACACCAGGGACAAAGCTCCATGGGGACACAAAGGATGGCTGCGTGTTCTGTGGGCTCTGGTGCTCTGCTGAAGAGGGAATGCTCCGTTAAAATAAAATTAAATTAATAAAAAAATAGATTTTTAAAAATCAGCACCAAAATAGAAGTAAAATAACAGTTTTCTCAACACTTTCAGTGCCTGCTAGGCAGGCAGACACGCTCCCCAGGTCAGAGACAAAGTTAATGTTTCTGTCTCTTATGGAGCCAAGCACAATATTGGCACTTTAAATAAAAGCAGTTTGTTTTTAAGTTGAAGCTCTGCAGGGCCCAGCTGATAGCATCATATGAGGGGGAAAAGAGGAAGAAATCAAAGGAGGAAAAAAAGTTGATATTTTGAAGTTTTTGTCTTTCCCCTTCAGGCTCTACCTCCAGCCAGGGTCAGAAGATGCAGTGCTGTCTTTGGGAGCTCCAGATGACTTCCCAATCATGCTGTAATTAGCCAGGCCATTAAATAAATGATCCCTGTGGCCAGCACCATCAACCCAAACTTGAGGGCTGAGCCCCCTTGCCCTTCCCACCCCCACAAACATCCCACTGTGTTTGACAGCAGGTCCCCCCAGCACAACAGGCACCCAGTTTGCCCTGGGCAGCACTGGGAGCCAACTCATTAGCCTGGGTGCATTTACCATGGTGCTGGGGAAGGGAGGATAAACAGGTCCAGGTATTTGGGATACAGGCCCATGGTCACCCTGCTGCCAGCCAGGGCAGTCCTGGAATTCCTCCTCTTTGGCTGGGCATTAATGTTCCTTCTGCTTTTGCAGTCCATCCATGAGAAGTCATGTAGGAGTTTCAGCAGTTTGAATTATTTACTGCTAAAACATGCCCAGTCCGGGCTACTGCTAATCCATCCCAGGGACACACTGTGTGGATGGACATCTCAGCAAAGACTTCTCCAGGCCACATCCCCATCATTCCATACGGACAGCTGATGTCCCCAGCAGGGACAGATCACCTCTCCAGAGAAATTTCCAAGGTGTGGGTGGCACCTCTCTGCCAGCTGTACCAGCATGGCTCTGTGAAGGAGAAAGGGCGAGATTTGGCAGGGCTGAGGTCTCCTGTTCCTGCTCTGCAGTTGTGTATCCCAGCTAGCTGGAGCCCAGCATCCTCCCCGAGTAACTTTGCAAAGGCTGCAGCTGGGAGGAAGTCACAGGCACAGGAATACAGCAGCAGCCTAAAAATGCCAGCAGCAGAACATCACCCTGGCTTCTGGCACACATCCCCATGCCATGCCCTTGCACCTGGAGGTAGCTTCAGCCACCCAAAACCTGGTTCATTACCCAGACCAAGGTTGTGACACACTTAATTCTTTCAGGGTTTGACCCCATTCAGGACTGCAAGTTCATCAGTGAGCAGCTAGTGTGATTTTCCCCTCCAGAGCAGATTGGTACCACACTAACTCTGCAGGCACCCAAACCTCAGGTGATCTTAACATGAACAAGCAGAGCCACCAGCAATACAATAACCACAGCCCCAGAGAGGCCACGCAGGCAAGAAAGGCTCTTCACATCTTATTATTTCACACTGCACGAATGTACAAACACACGCACCAACTCCAGCAGTTTTGAGCTTCAAGCAGCCTCACAGTCAACGTTTGTACTAAGGAACAATTTCTCTTTATCCAACTGGTCAGGGTGCTTTGTGGCTTAAGCCTGGCTTTGAAACCGCGGGTACAGTCTAAATGCAGTGGGAGCCGGTTGACCGAACAATCGCATTCATTCTCCATTCCTTGGCAGGCCTAGAGCAGAAAAGCATCTTTTCCATTTAGACCAGTTAAACAGAACTATTCATTAAAATTTCACCCTTCTCCAAACTGCTGGACTTCTCCATTTAAAAACCTGCCTTTAAGAGAAGCCCTCTCTCCTCTGCCTCACAGTGCTCCTCATCCCCTCTGTCTCAAGCAGTCACCCATGTCCGAGCTGTGTTTGGATTGCTCTTGTGCTGTAACAGCAGCACCTCTCCTGTGTGTTGGTATCTGGGCAGAGGCTGCCTCAGCACTCAGAGACTAAGGGCAATTATGTCTGCTTTTTATTTTTTTTTTCCCCAGACAAGCATAAAACAGAGCAAGATGGAAGGTTAGAAAGAGCCGGCTGAAACAGAACACGATTAGAGTATAAAAATAGGTCACTGGGATAATATAACCTTTAGACTATTGGCAATGTGCCCCCCTTAGAGACAAGCTTGTGTGCTATATTTCAGGAGAATGTGAGGAATTAAAAAAAAAACCACCACGACACACATCAAAACAAAACCACTGATCATCCCTCAGAGCTTTGCGCGCTTCTGTTTGAACATCACTAACATTAATTCACTCCTTTTCCTCTGCCCTCATCCATTTGATTGAGCACAAAATAGATGTTATGTAATCATACCATTAACATCTTCCAAAAAAGTAATAATCTCTTTTGGCATAGAGGCTTCATTACAGATTTGTTCTGCATTGCACTACCTTAGCAGGGTTCACAGTTCCAGCATCCCAGGGACCCACCTCCATGGCTTCAATCTTCAGATTTTGTCCATGCTGCAAAACATTTCCCGGCATTCCTCCAAAGCAAAAGGCCCAGCAGACAGATAATCACACCTCAACAGAGCCAGCTCTGAGGTTGGCACTACCAGCAGAGGACATCCAATAGTATTAATGGAGCTTCAAGAAGTCCCTCAGCTCATCAGTATCTGAGTGTCCCATCACCTCACACTCAACTGGAGACTGCCAACAGGTTGGTTTGTGCTCAACAGGACAGTATGACCATGCTTGTAAACACGCTGGAGTTCCCATTTCAGCCCCTTGTGCTTTCTCTAGGATGTTTTGTCTTTGCTTGCATTGTCAGGGCTTGGCTTGTGATTTCATCTGAAACACAGGCACCTCAAACAGCCCCTCACGTATCAGTTATATCCTGCCACATCCTTCAGATGTGCCACATGCCTTGTGATCCCACCCTTAGAGTTCACTGCCAAGCATCCCCATTTCTGTAGGACAAGCCCAGCTTGGCAGATGCAGCCCTTCAGAATGTATGTGAAGACGAACAGGTTATACCTAAAATACACTTCTTTGTGTTTTTACTATCTGAAATTGCTGAACTGGCTCCAAGACAAAAATCTACTGGGGAGCTCAGAGTAATGAATAAGCACGAGAGGTAGATTTTTGTCCACGACAAATTTCCAACAAGGATATATGAGACTTTTAAATCTGAGCTAGCTGAGCTGGTGAGGAGCTCACAGGTGTAGGTGCCCAATGGCAACAGAGCACCCACAGTGCCACAGCCCCACTGTGCTCTCAGTGCTGCTACAGCCTGCCCCTTCCCAAGGAATCATCTTGGGGAATATTTGGAGCCCACCCTTCTGATGTACCCCTGCTCACAACCCCCCTGCCAGGCTTGCACATCACCTCCACATGGGTGACCTCAGTCGAGGGGCCATCACCCCAAATTCGGGAACCACAGCTCTAACACCAGCGCAACATTTACTGTTAAAAGAAAACCAGTGTCAGCTTTTACACCAGCACTGAAACGATCCCACTGCAGACACAAACCCCAAAGCCTGTCACACAGGTTTCTCACCGAGCATCCAAGTCCCCTGTGGACTGAAGAACCGCTTGCTGAAGCCAGGCTGATCACCAGTTACCGAGCAGCCGCATAAGGGACAGACCAGCAGCAATTCCAGGAAAGCAAAGAGTGCCCAGAGCTCTAAAACAAGATGTGGGTGGGAAGGACTAAACAGTACCAGAGGCGCTGGAGCTGATCATCTGCAGCACAGCCTGATGACTACAAGTCCTGCAGCCCCTTCCCTTCCCAGCTGAGCATTTTTGGATTACTTCATCCCCCGTGCCCTTCTTGCAATATGGAGCTTTGAGAGCCGCATTACATCCTGGCTCAGCCTCAGCTCCCATTCCTCCACTTACAGTTGCTGTAACCAAAAAGAAAACTGCAAAATACTTTGTCTGAAAGCAAAGAAGCAGGGTTTGGCAGGTTGGGATCGTGGATTATTTTTTTCCATCCCCATGGATTCTGCTTCAGAGTCGTCCTTTCAGACCTTGCGCGCAGTCGATGGCTTTTGCAGCTTATTGAGCCCACTGGTTTATGGCAATGTTTTTCTGCTCACTGAACTGGCTCATTCTTTCAGCAGAACAAACTGTTCCACGTTGAGGCAGGAGTTGGCTGTGTTTTAACAAAGGATTTTTCCCTTCTGACAGTGTTTTGCAAAAGACCCAAAAAAAGGAGTTTGGAGCCAAGTTACAAAAGGTCAGGAGAGGCGAGTCAAGCACTGGGTGTAGTTCCTGTATGTCACAGCCAGACAAGGAAATGGGTGGGGAGAAGAGGAATGGCAGTTCGAGCTGCAATAATATGTATAAAGTGATATTAATGAGGAATGGGCTTTTAAATGAGGATGGCAAGTATGCAGGCACTATAATTTTTGCTGTACAACAGCAGGCTTGTTAGGTAGGCTGAGGCCTCTGCAATCATTTATCCATGTGAAGCATGCATTTGAGAGAGTTCAAGTAGCACTAGGAGTGAGAAAAAGGCAGTCTTATTTGCTTCCCCTCCCCAAGCTGATTTCAAGGAGCTACAGCACTCTCATCTCCCGTCAGGCAAATGAATATTCAAAAGGCTCTTGCCAAGCCAGCGCCAGTCAATCAGGGAAACAATGCTGCCGGGGAAAAAAACACTGGGCTGAGAGACCTGTGTGAGACAGGCACCTTGTCCCTCACCATGGCTCTGCTTTAGCATCCAAACCTTTACTGTGCTGCACGGTGCACCTGCTAGGTCTGCTGCTGTGCCTGCTCTGTCCCCTGCCACCCCTCAGGACAGCACGGCTACAGCAGAGCTGCAGGATGGAGGATGAGCATCCTGAGCCAGGGGGCTGTGGGTGGGAAAGATCCCAGGAATGTGGTCCCAGCAACACAGCCCTCCTGAGGCAGCTGGTGATAGCTCTTCCCTCTCTGCTGCTACCAGCTGGGACCACAAATGTTTTCTGCATGGGATGGGCAGGGTCCTGGTGAGGCCCCACTCCCTGCTCAGCAGCAGCAGCTGGTAGGAATTGGGTCTTTCTGCTCTGTGCACTGTACATGGACAAGCCAAGATGGACAACTCTGGCCTTGCAGATGTTGGGAGGAGGGAGTCAAGGGCATCTACAGCAGCTGACAGTATGTCATGCCTAACACTCAAGCTTTTCCAGGCCTCAGAGGATCCCTGAATAGAAAGAAACCACCCACCACTGGAACACAGCCACTTTTGTGGCTGGAAGGGGCAGATGTTCAACCCCATACAACAATGCAACGCAACAGTTGAGGCTGTAAGTGAAGAACGCTGCATCCACTTAAAACTGAAGAGGGAAACTGGGGACACCATCTAATTCTAGAACTACCATTTGGTCCTGATGCTTAAAGTTCACATACCTACTCTGCAAGAGTGGCACAGGGTTTTCTTCCATTGCCTTAAATAGGCAATACCCTGGACTAAAGCACTGAACCACAAGGACTTCAGAAGCATATGGTCAGATGGCAAGTGCCCCGTTCCTTCAGCTGGAACACCAGTTTCCAAATGAGTTCAGTTCCTTTTTAGCACCTACATAAGTGACAGACTTCCAGAAGTCCCAACTGGACTGCACAGGACGGGCCCTGCTGGCATAGAGAAGGGCAGACCATTAAGAGAGCTCAGTATCTCTGACAGCCAAAGGCTTTGCTGAGATGAGCCTGGGGAGAAACTGAGTTTCAGTAATCCTGCTCACCACAGCCAGCATTAAATCCTTCACCACTCAGTTGCCAAGAAGAGCTTGGCTTGGAGAACAACACCATCCCTACCACCACACCCTTATTCACTGACCCCCAAGAGTTCCCATGAGACAACCTTCTCCCTTTCTCTGAAATACCATGTCTTTGAGGATTGATAGCAAGAGAAAAAAAAATGGATTTGGGACTTGATTTGAGATCTTTCTGGGCAAAATCTGGGACTCTGGATCACACGCCTGCTAGCCAGATGCAATCCTGGTCATTTGCTGCCTGGTTAGAAACTGTATTTGTTCAAAACCATTTGTCAAGACACTCTGGACAAAACTCAGAGACACAGAACAAAGTTCAAGGGTTATTTGTGATATGAACCATGCCAGTCAGGACTCTCCTCTTCATCCAGCTGTTTAGTGACACTTGAAATGGATTTACCTTACTGAAGAGTCAATTATTTTTTTAGCTGAAAACTTACCATCCTCTGGATCAGCTGTGAGCTGAAAGCATCCCAGTTATTTACTGCTGGAAGCTAAAGGAATTTCCTTACTCTCAGAAGACAGACATTTAAAATTAGTTTCAAGTTCATTTGTGATAAACAGATCACATTCTCCTCCCTTCCCTCTCCTGTTTTGTTTTGGGTGGATTTTTGTTTGGTTGGGTT
>VXBB01003068.1:22467-46671 GCA_013399915.1 Illadopsis cleaveri | reverse complement strand
TTTTTTGTTTGTTGTTTGTTTTTTAAATCATGCCTGGTAGTCCAACCAGCCTTTTCCTTAGCTGCTCTTTGCAACTCTTTATTTAAAAACTCATTCACAAGGATGAACTACAGACAGGGGAACTACAGACAGCTTCTGAGAAAAAACAGCAAAGCCAGATCCCTGATTTCAGAGCTTTTCCTTTGACACTTGATTCCCTGAGAACCTCATTAAAAAGAAACAAACCACCATGTATTTAGGTTTTTTTCTACTTCCTGTGAAGAGCAAAAGGTTGGGAACTGGGATGGGGGCTCAGGACTTCAGCTCTCTGCTGACAACCAAGATGAGCCCATTCCACCTACCCTGCCCAAAATCTGGGGATGCAAACAGCTCCCAGCAAACTGATGAGGAAGACAAGAAGTGTTTTAAACTGATATTACAGTGCAGCTAAAAAGGGTTTGGGGTTTTGGTCTGAGTCCCACAAGCCTGAATTCATACTGATGTACTTTGTACCTTATGGATCACAAGGCCTTGATACAAAGAGATTATTTTTAAAAATTCAGGCGTGCTGGGAGAATTGCCTCCTTGCCATGTTTTAGTGAGTCTGCCCATGAACTGCCAGCAATTACTAAGCTTCCACTCTGTATTCAAAGCTCTATACAATGGAGTTTATTATTTTTAAGCCTTTCAGACATCAATGTAGCAAACTTAACAGAGCTATTTGGAAGATTAAGACACAAACACCACCATATTATTCAATTTAGCTCCAACACTGAACACTTATTTCTGTAAAGAATCACAGCTAATATATTGCTAACTGCCAGCAGAGACAAACACTTAAAGCTTTAAGTCACAGTGCAGCATGGTCTTATAAATCAAATTTAAGATAGAAGAAGAAGGAAATTACTATCATTATGCAAGCACGCCCAATTACCACCAACTGATAGCAAACCTATCTTCAGGTCTTGGCCACAGGCTTCAAAAATCCACCCCTAGAAATGACAGCCCAAGGAAACCCTCATTTTCTGTGCATGCAGCCAGGTGTGAACCTACTAGTACATCTCCAATAGCTGCATTAGATGACGTTTTTAAGCATTTTATATGTTCATACAAGTGCAAAGAGACTTTGTTACCACCTCAGCACCCCAGTTCACAGTGGGGAGTTCACTAATAACTGCTCTATTTGCCAAATCAGACCTGCAGACAGGTGACAAAGGGGAGTGATGAGAGAAAACTAAATGGATTTGTGCATGTTTTCTATCATTACAGTGCTCACAGGAGAGCTGACTGCTGCATCTTGCCCTCCTGAAACCATCCCACTCTTCACAAACAACTGCATGAACTTAGGTTAGACTGGGTGCAGGAGTAGCAGAGGGGAACAACATCCTTCATGGAAATGAGGGAATGAAATAAGAGTCAATTAAAAAAAATAAAAATCAGTTTGCCATATGAAGACTGTCATTTCCTTAGAGCTGACTTAACCTGAAGCCTTTGGAGAAAATCCATCTGTTGCAAGTTTAAAATTTCCCAGCCCTTCAAATGAACATGGAAAAGTTTTCATTGCAAAGTGTCCCATGAATAACAGAAGTATTTCTAGTTTACACCAAAAGCACCACAGACTGTGTTATAACTTCAGCAAGACAGAAATCAAGAAGCCCTCCTGGCTTTTCAGAAAAAAAATGAAGGGTGGTCTCATTAGACCAGTTGAAAACATTCATTATCCTCATTAGGGGATAAAGGGCACAGCAAGATTATTAACTCTGTTTCACAGCACTAAGAAAACAGCAGGATAAAGTAAACTGCAGGAGTCAGCACAGGGGACAGTAAGGTAAAAATGCCCATGCTGTGTCAGCAGGCAGCCTGCAAACACAGGAGTGGGGATGGCCGACTGGTAATGCCATGATGGAGCATTTCATTTCTAGGCCAGCAGCCCAAATCACAGTCAGGTTAGGAGAACATCCAGGCACCTGCCCTCTTCAGGCTAGGAGTGAACAGAGCTGGGAGCATCCTAATGATCCTGCACCAAAATGACAGCGTGCCATGCTGGATAAGGCTCAGGGCAGCAGGAACTCCCTCCATGCACATAATCACCCATGGGCAGAGGATTAAGGGAATGGGTGCCTCCCACTGCAGGACTCACACCTCACAGTCTGCAGGACTCACACCTCACAGTCTGCAGGACTCACACCTGATCCCATCAGGACCAGACAGGGCAGTTCCACAGAGAAACCCCACAAGAGCAACACCCTTGTGATCAATCCAGTCCATCACACTGAGCTGCTTCCCAAAGGGCCAGAGCAGGCAGAGAGAGCAGCAGGGCTCCTTCAGTGAGCTCCCCATGGGTTACTGCTGTAGCACTGCCCATATCTTCCAGGGATGGCTGGGAAAGTGGTTGGCAGCACTGTCCAAAGCACTGGAGAGCTGCACCGCCACCGCATTTGGGTTTTTTTTCTGGACCATCTGTTTTCACATCAAAAGCAATCAGCAACCAGAGGGGCAACACGCAAAACTCATGGTGCTGCTCCTATCTGTACCCTTCATCCTCTCCACCCTTCTAAAATTTGGCATAAGTCTCATCATCACCTACAAGTGCTGGTGAGTGCTGAGAAGCTGCTAGTGCAGGAGACACCCTCACTGTTTAAATGACCTGGGCAAGGCCCCACAGAACGGCAGCTCCCTGTCTGTGGGATGTTCAGGTTATAGTCCCTCACCATCCCCCAGAGTACATCAGTGTTCTGAAACCACTCACCGGGGTTTTCATTAGAAAATTGCTGCCAGCCTCCTCCTTGTTGTCTGGCATCTTTCCCATATCCCTCCCTTCCTTGGTCAGGAGTTATTTCCATGGAATTTTAGAATTTCCCAAGAAACATGTGCAAAGCCTCTCCCCAGAGCTCCAAGATCCTCCAACAGAGAACCCTGAAGACTTTTAGAAGTCACATATCCATGTGACCTTCCACACACACCAGTCTGGAGCTCACCCTCCTCCACACACAAAGAGGCTTGAACAACTAGAAGTCTCACAACTTGAGGAAAAATCCTCAGCCTTAAATGCTTGTTGGCCCAGCAGGAAGATCACACAAACCACAAAAGGGAAAAACAAGAGGGTTATAATGATACCACATCCTGTACATTGAGAATTCAATTTCTCCCCTTTCACTAGTGTCAGGAGTGCTGTTGAAGACAATTTCATTCCTAGTTACAGGCAGAGTCTGAGAGAGCAGCCAGACCTACCTGTAGCCTGTAGAGATTTACAATCCCTGGTCTAGAAGCAGCCCCAGCCTGTTGCTGTGCCCTGAAGGCCACATGCTGCCAGCTGTCCAACATTGCAGCATCCCACCCAGCAGGACAGTCAGTAACTCAGGATACCTTGAAGGAGAAGGGGGTTGGGGTTTTGGCCCTTGGGGAGAGAAGGATGGAAATGAAAGCAAAGCTTCTGTCCAGAATGGATGGATTTTTCCAGCTGCTGAGCCATGCCTCTTGCACAGGTGATAGAAATTTCATATGACATATTCACACCAAAGATGAAAGAGTGGTCACAGTTCACAGCCTGCATAAGCCACTGGCCCAGCTGTGTGACCAGAGGGAAATATAGATAACAATATTTTTAATATTTCTGGATAGTCAGGTACTCCCCAAGAGCATTTTCCCACCCACAGCCACCACGAGGCCTGATTTTCTGCCACATCCCAGAGATGATCATTTCCATCCAACCACAGCATCCCACACCAGCTGGACCTCACTCACTGCTGCAGGGTGGGGGTCTCAGGCTGGTGGCTCTCCCAGATCCACCCCTGGATATGGCAAAGGGAAGAGGGGCTGCACGGCACCAGGACAAAGGAGGCTCAGCATCACTCCTTCTCAACCCTGCTGCACCTGAAACAGAAGCAGCCAGAGGCAGCTCTCCCCTAGACAGCTGTCATGTGAGGGCTTCCCACAGCTTATCCCATGGGAATGGCAGGGAGCCTCCACAGCAGCACAGGAGACAGCCTTGTCTCCCCCTCAGATGTCTGCTATTCCAACCATGAGGTTTCAGCACATTTCAGGCATGCTGGAAAGCTTCTCCCGTATTTAGGGAGTGGTAAAAGGGGTGGTCAGTGCTGTTACCCCACACTGGGACAAGCAGACAGGGAAGAAGCAGGGAGGGGTGAAATAATCAGCCTGAGGTCTGTCTACACACTGCCATGGGGAGCAGGCCCATGTGCCATCATCTTTATCCCCAAAGCCATCACCTGTCCTTAGCATTCATCCAATTCAAAGCAGAAAGGCAGCACAGCAGCACCAGAAACTGCTCTGCCCAAATTGGCCATCAATTTAAAGCTCAAGAGTTGAGACCAGTGCTAAGGAAGACTTTACAGCTCAAGGAGCAACACCTTGCTAGTGCAGTTATGCCAGGAGCCCCAGGACCTCATGGAACACATTCTCTGGGTACCTGTAAAACCCTTTAAATGGATCATCCTGTTCTGTTTTCCCCAGGAAAACAGAAGCGAGGCCCATGGGATGGTCATGCTTCCTAGTCCATCCAGGTTTTTCACACAGCAGCCATGGAAAAGGGTATGGACACCTTCCCACTGACACAGCTCCTGGCTGGAAGGGAAATGCTGTCACTGGTGTGTTACAGAAAGGGAAATGAGGCACAAAGCAATTTTAAATAACTCGACCAAGGTCACAGGAAGCTTACAGCAAAGTCTGTAATTGAACTCAGGACTTGTGAGTCCCTAGTCTAGTTATTTATCAGAAATCACCCTTTAATGGGTCACCTTCAGTCAGACACCCTCCTATTTTGCACTGCCACTGAATTATACTGGCAGAGGAATTATTACGAGTTTCCCTTACAGCCCAACATGCTTAAAGGGCTGTTTTGGAAATAAAATAAAACCTGCAGCATGCTCAGTGTGCTGGAACAGACAACTCCTCAGTGCTGCAGAGAGCTGAACCACCAAAGTCATTACAAGGCTCCAGATCAAGCTGGGGAATAAGAAGCTGTTTTTCCTCTGCAGTGAATCACTTTGTTTTGAAAGGTAGTCTCCAGTCCACAGTTTGAAGGGTGGTAAGAACTCACCATTTCACCTAGGATTTGTGCCTTCTTTCACAAATACCTCTGACCACACAGAATATTGCAGCCTTAGCTCTGAGCCAGACAACCCAAAGCCTCTCCCTTTGTAAAACCCGATGTGCCACCAGTTTGTGTTGGTACAAAACAACAGAATGGACTTTATCCAGACTTTCACAGGCACAGTTCTTTCCCTTCACAAAGAAAACCTGTTCAAGCATGCCCCAGTCCATTCACAGAGACTGGACACAGCCTTCACTGGAGCCTTCCAGAGCCTCAGGGCACCCCTGCCAGACAGGGCTGGTTGAAGGAATGTCCAGAACATCCAGCCTGGCTGTTCTTGGGGGTCTTCTGCTGTTGGAACCCAGTGCCTTCCTGAGGCACTGCTCACCTCAGCAGAGGAACAGCAGAGCCACTGCAGCAGCACTGCACATCCCAAACCCCAGCACGGGGAGAAGCCCTGCAAAAAGGAACAGCAAACCCAAACCCTCCTGATACACAGATGTGGTTTGTAACACAACAGACAGCCAAACCACATCTGTGGATATCTGCATGCTCAGATCCTTTTCAGCTGATGACAAATAGTGGAAGTGTTGGGCAATAGGTTTGGAAAGGGACATGCAGGATGGAATTTGCCTTTCACAAAAAGCAATGTGAGGGACAGGAGTCACAACTGTTAGTGTGGGACTAGTCAAGACGTTTATGCAGCATTTAGGCATCCAGTGGCCTCATCTTTCTGAGTACAAGCAATTTAATTTGTCACACTGATATTCTATACATGTCCTGAGCAAATAGGTCAGTAAGAGTAAGAGTAGGAAGGGAGAAATGAGGGGAAAGGGTGCAAGGGCATCAGGAAAACCCTGTCTGACCTGCAAACTGGGAAACTTTCTGGTTACACATACTGACTGGGGAGATAGGAAAAGGGGAGGTTAAGAGAGGCTTCACAGCTCCGTGCTCAGGGCTGCAGCCCTGCCTGGGGACTGAGGGGCACTGCTCCGTGCCAGCCCCCAGCCATCACCTTCCCAGGGAGCACCAACACTGCCAGCTTAACAGAAAGAGAGAAAAGGAAGAAAGAGAGAAAGCTTCACCTCTTCTAAGACTCTGTTGCAGAAAGAAACCCCACGTGCTACCAAATTACATAGACAAAGGACAATTCTGTTTTATAAAGCCTTTTTGTGGGGAATTCTTTGCTTTGAGCTCTGTTGCAGATTTGCAGGTAAACTCCTGTGAAAAATTTACCTCCCAGGGTGAGGAAATGAAATGTCTTTTCCCCATCTGTTCTTCACTGGCAGAGTAGAGGCTCTGGGTAGAAGGGCTGTGTGAGTGGGATAACCCTGCCCCAGCCCTTTCTGCTTTAAGGCTACTCACCACAAGTCCTTGCTGTCACTCCACAGCATAAACCCCAGCGAGGAGCACCTCCAGTGCTGCAGCTGCAGCTTCACACAAGGCACCCAGTTGTGTGACAGCACCTCATGTTTTTCCCACCACGGGTCCTGTCTTCCCTCACACTGTCAGATCAGGGTGAACCCCTCAGCCCTCTCTAAGAACCAGCTCGGCAGAAACACCTCCAGAGGGTTATTAGCAACAAGACCAAACTAGCAGCTGTGGGCCTGCAGATCCTTGGGCTCTAAACACAGGGCTGAAGAGGCGTGACATCAACTATGTCAAAAATTTGCTTGCTTTGAAATCCTACTCCTGCTTATTTATGTTACAGGAGTAGCCAGAGGCCTCAGCCAAGCCCTACAGAGCTGGGGCTGGAGAAGTGCATTTGGACATGTAATGGCCACAGAATCACAGAATGGTTTGCATTGGAAGGGACCTTAAAGATCATCTAGTTCAGCCCTGCTGCCTGGGCAGGGACACCATCCACTACACCAGGCTGCACAAAGCCCCACATGTCCACAGGGAGCTCCTGCCCCATGGCCAGCCACAAGCAGCACAGAGTTTTCACCAGAAATAACTCACAGCCAGGCTGGAGGTGAGGAGGTGCCATGGCAGGGCAGGCCACAGGACAGAGCCAGCACAAGGGCTGGGGAGCAAGCCAGCAGCCAGGCATCATAGACAGGAGTGTCCCTGAGGCTTCTCTAGTGCTCCCATGGCAGAGCTGAGCTCTGCCTCCAGCAGCAAAACCACCCCAGTGAAAACACTGCACACAGAGCTCTGCAACCCTCACAAGGATGCAGAGAAGGCTGCTAACCCAAACAGACAGGTCTGAGATTGATTCACAGGAAGGATGAAATCAAGAGGCAAAAATAACATTTCCAACACACCAGTGACATACCAAGCCCTTAATCCAAGGCACTATTTACAGGCCAAGAGCATTCCTTGCTGCTCTTACCTTCAGCTGCAAGGTCTGGGTCAGCAGCTGCCTTGGAGGAGCCTGTTTGAAGGTAACAGACAGCCCAGGGAACAGCCAAGCCTAGAAACTGGGATTTGCAGGAGAAGATAAATAATTAAAGGGACAACTGAGCACAGCTCACTAGGTTTTGCTTCACAATGCAAGCGCTGAACGTGGAAAACTCAAAATATTTCCTCCCCAAATGCATTAAACACCCATTTGGCTATTTCAAAGTCTTTACTTTCTCCAGCATCCAGATATTCACTTCCCAGATGCACTGGCAGGAATAGAGTCTTGTAAATAAAGTTTTACAAAAAAGGAAGGTTAACACACAACATATTTTTCCCATTACTTCAATACATCCTGCAAGCTCTGCAAGCTTGGTAAAGAAAGAGTCTATTTAAAAATCTAGGGTGGGGAAGAATTAGCTCACCAAAACCATAAACAGATTTGCTTTGCACTTTCAGGCCAAGAGAAAAACAAGACAGGCCATGCACGTATTGATGCACACAATGGCACAATCATTTTAAAAACAAATGAATTGGGAGGGAGAGGACACCACAGGAGGGTGGGGGGAAAGGAGGAGCAGAGAGAAAGGGGCCAACTTCTGCAGCAAAGATCCTCAGTTTGGTTCTTAAAGCTCCCTCAGAATATATTGAAAAGTCTTCATGGGCCAACACAGGACTGTGAGCTTGCATAGAGGACAGCACACTTTGCTACAAGGCCACAATCCATCTCTGGGTGCTGGCCCTCCAGTAATGAACATCATCTTTTTCTGCAGATGGAACACAAAGGAATTCTTATTTACCCAGACACCTTCCACACAAACCATCCACATGCATTATTGCTGTCTTTCCGTGGCAGATACCAAGGGATATAGAATGTAATGCCCTTCTCCCTACTTCCCCTCCTAAGAGACCAACTCTGTTTACAAAGGCAGAGTGAAGCTACAAAAGCTTCACCCTCTTCCTCCTGCAAAATTCTCTGTTTATAATAGCCAGACAACCAGAGGGCCATAATGTTCACTGCATTTGCACAATTACTGCCATCAGGTATTGAGGACCCACCTAGATGCAATTAATGGAGGGAACTTCAAGGAGGACAGCTCTCAGGGGGCTGAGGGTGCACGTGGATCCCAGCACATCACATGTTTCAGCAGGGTGCCTTAGTTTATTCCTACCAGTTTAACAGGATGCAGAAGTGGAAGTGTGTCAGGAAAGCTGCAGCAAACAGCATCAGTCCAGTCACTGTACTCCCAACGCTGATTATTTAATAAAGTCAGGAAACACACACTCTCCAGATGTGGCACAAGTTGTGTAGAAACCACCCTAGGGTTTGAAAATCCCCATTTCCAGGGGGACACTGTCATTTACCACACAGCCACGAACTGGGTGAACAAATTCCCCGCCAGCCTGCTCACTGATGTTCAACCATGGAGCTTACTTTTTGTACAAATAAAATGGCTTGGCTCTGCTAGGAGACCCAATTTCTTCTTCAAAAGCCTGGAACAGTGTAATGGAAAACTGGAGTGTTATTTCCAAGCACACTTCTTCCATCCACAGAAGCCAAAGGGAAAAAGTATCTCTCTCCTGACCCCTCATCCACACCGTGGGACAGATGAATATTTATTAAGTTATATGGAAATAAAGTAAATCAGCAACTAGTGCACAGAGGAGCCAGCCAGAAGAAAAGTACAAACACACAGGCTATCTGAACTCTGTTTTGTTCAAGGAGTGATATCCAAAAGCAAAGAAAATAAAAATTGCCCCCTTCTCAGGGACAGCTGGAAGCATAAGCCAAGCTTGATCTGACCACAGAGCAACCCCTGTTCTCAAGGCAACGTGGCCAATCACTGCACGATCCCTTCCTTCAGCCATCAGGCTCCAACAGCCTGCACACACCTCTGTGATGCACTGAACACACCACATTTCCCTGTCCAGGCTGCCCAGGACACAAAGGTCCCCATCACACCCAGTGCCCGAGGTGACAGCAGTGTCCTACCTGCACGAGGGACCACGTCCTGAGCCTGTCGTTCTCCTGCCCCTCCTCTGTGCTCACCCACATCTTTAAAGTGCCTGCAGTTGCCTCAGCAGCACCACGATTCAGGGCTGGAAGAGAAGACATTACACCAAAAATTACTGCTGCACCCCTGAAGGAGAAGGCAGCCCTTGGTTAGCAAAGGCTGAAAGCAGAAATAAAACCTTGATCAGTACGAGGTGTCCACCCTGCCATGCTCCCACAGTACATCCCCCACTGAAGCACCCTAAACACCCATCTTTAGGGTGTTTCCCCCCTCTCAATTAGTAAAGGCATTATTTATTAGAAGTTAACCAAGTTTGCTGAATTAATCACCAAGCCCTCAACACAGTGAAAGCAATCCCCCAGCTGCAGTGTGCTGCAAACCAGTGACACTGCTGCCCAGCTCCCTGTGGACTTGGTCTATTACAGGGCTGGAAACCTCAGCTGGCCAGAACATATTTAGAGCAGCAACCACAGCACCCTGACTGCCACCACCACAGCAGCAGCTAAATATAACATGCAGCTCTGCTTGTAGCTGTGGCCTTCTTTTCTCCCCTTCATTTCCCCCCACTGCCATCCAATCCCTGTTCCCTCACTGCTGGAGAACCAGCAGAGCCAGCTCCATGTATTTCCTAATTTCTAAACTTTACTGTCTAAAGAGACAACTAGCCAAGTGGGTTTCTGGGATTAAGTTCAGACCAGGGGAGAAAACAGCATATTGAAAAACAAAGAGTCACCCTGGAGAAAGGTGAGCCAGAGCTGGTAACAAGGATTATAACCAGGAAAATTATGTTGTGATTGCCCAAGTAAAGGGAAGTTTGAACTTGTTTGTTGCTCCTGCCCAAGCAGTGACAGGTCCTCCTCTCCCAGCAGTACGTCCCAAGTGTCCCATGCCCAATGGCATGAGGGCTGGAACTGTGTGATCTTTAAGTTTCCTTCCAACCCAAACCAGTCTGTGATTCTACGATTCTGTGAAGTGTCCCTGTGCTTCAGCCAGCTCCAGTGCCTAAAGTTCCCTGCCAGAGCCCCACTGAACTGCTTCTCAGGTTGGAGCCTGCTGACCATACACTTTTAATTTAATCCAAGAAACTCACACAAATGTTAAGTTTCTTGGATTAAATAAGTAAGTGGCACAGAGAGATTTCATGAAATAATGGCACAGATGCATTACAACTCAGGAGAGGGCTCCCCAAACCCATCCAACATCCTGCAGACAAGAAATTTCCACTCCGGCTGTAATTTCACAGACCAAACTCAGCAGGATTTAAAAAGAAAATAGAATAATAATAATAATAATAATAATAATAATAATAATAATAATAAAAGGCAAAGCAATTGGACAAGGGTAGAAGGACACAAAGGTTTTCCCTCACTGAGCACTCAGATGTCCCAACACTCCCTGCTGCAAAGCCATGCTTGGAGAAAGCTTTCCCCAGACCCGCAGTGCTGGCTGCTCTACGTTATTTGTTATACATTATTTGCTGTATGTTATTCTCCCCAATTTAATTGACAGGAAAAGCAAAGCAAGCCCAGAACCAGGGGAAAAAAAAAAAATCCCGAGGCCTAAGTCTGGCAAATCACAAGACTTGAGAGAACAAGAAAAAATGCTTTAAATGCCTGCTAGATGCCACAGCTTTTTCTTTTTTCCTCGCTTTTCTTTTTTTCCTCCCCTAAAATGAAGGGAAGGCTTATCCCTAACCAATTAGGTTTCAGCACACTTGGAAAGATCCCAGCGTTGAATGCCGAGACCTTGACGTAACAGGTGACAAACTTTGCTATGCCAGAAAAAATTTAACATATAATAAGAAACAAATACAAGACTGCTGATGGAGTGGGTTTTTATTCCAGCAATTTGTGTAAATGTCCTATATTGACTTGCACAACCCCAGCAACTCCCAAACAGAGTGATAACAGTGTGGCCCCGCTGCTTATCTGCCATTCCTCTTCCTGTAACAGTGCTGCTCCTCTCCCTCTGCCATGGTACATTTAATATCCTTCACACACTCTTTTAGGGATTCAGCATATGCCTAAGACTTTACCAAACAAGATTTTGCATTCCTTGGAGTACCTAAATTAAAGAGTGACCTCGATCACAGCAGTCAGAACAGCTCCGTGCTTCTAGAAATTAAAGGTGGCTTAAATAGAAACTTAAGCTGGAGGCAGAGATAAATCTGAGTCTCCCAAAACCTTGTTCTGAAATATGGAGTAAAGCCCCTGCAAATTTGGCACCATGAGCCATGATTACCCTGGCAGCTCCTCCTTGAATTCCCTGGAATTGCTGCTTCAAGAAGAATAACAGAGAGCTGGGGCGAGGGGGCAGGGACTGGGGTTTCCTCGGAGCAGAACATGCAAACAGCTCAGCTGCTTATCACTGAAACTGGAACAGCAACAAGGACAGCCAAGGCATGCTTTTTTCCCCTAACTTCTTTCAGATATTAAAATCCCAGCATCCAGCAGCCAAGATACACTGAGGTCCTTCTGCCTCAGTTATTTGCACTGTCTGCCAGAACCACAGCCATCATTACCATCCCACTGCTGTCCTTTCAGCTTCCCAAGGCTTGACTGAGCAGCTCAAAACCTGCAAACAGTTCCAGAATGGAGAATATCTTCCTCAAATAGCAAATTCAACACACACAGTAAGCCATCTTACCATGCCTGGAGGTTTAACACTGCAATGTCTGAACCAGCTGAACCAGCAGGTTCATGAAAGGGGAGAGAGAAATTCCAGCCCCACAGCAGCACCCTGTGTGAGATCCACTGACAGATGGAACATTTCAAAATCAAATCCACTGAAAAGGCTCAAAAATAGAGATTATTCTGTTTTTCTTTTACCTGAAAACCTCACTTCAGATTTATTTTTTTAACAGCTGTTAGCTCTCTTTTGGGACCTTAACAGATCAGATCTTCCTGCTCTCTTTTGGGATTTTTTTTTTTTTTTTGATGTGGCTGAAAAGGGAACTAGGTTGTCCCAGAATAAAGCCTCCTTGCAGAGCAAAGCCTGGTTCAACCTGAGACTCACACAAGCAGACAAAGCAGCCCCAAGCCCACCTCCCTTTCCAGACAGAGGTTAGGCTGTGGAAAAACAAAATGATAGAGAAAAAGACAAAAACAATTCCCCTGCCCACCAGTCTCCAAAGGGGATGCTTTGAGGGATGCTTCACCTTTTCTTGCTGTTCTCAGAACTAATAGCTGAGCTGTGAAGGCACTTTGCAAGACTTCAGCTTTGGCAGAGATTGGCACCTTCCTGAGGTGTCCACATGGATCTGAAGGAAACTTTTCAGACATGTGAGACCACCTGACACTGCCCAGGAGAGACTGTCTGGCCCTGCAGCCTCTGCTGCTTGGGGAACACTGATTTTCAAAAGTTACCATTCCCAAGGTACAATTAAAGGACTGACAAGTTACCATTCAGGATCTCTAAAGTGGCTGCTTTTATTTCTCCAGAATTTACAGAGCTGGGAACTCGACTTCACTGATATGTCTTTAAAGAGAAATAGCTGTACTAAAGGCAACATCATTCATTCCCTTCTCTGTCTCTTCCAACTCAAGTGAACCAGCATCCTGGAAAAGCTTCACCACTGAAGGAGGCAAGTTGTACAATTTAATGTCCATAACATTCAGTTTCAGAACCAAAGAGCATAAAATATTTCTAGGCAACATCTGTTTTTGTAGGGAGGCATGCAAACTTACATTATGTTTAGTCACTTCAATCTTTTTAAGTGCTTGAAAATTTAAGCCACAGAACATCATTTCTCATCTCTGTCTTATTTTAGACCGAAAACAACCCTCTCCAGCCTCACCTCTCCAGGCCAGGAGGGAAGGGAGCACAGGACAGCAGCAAGACAACTCCCACTGCAGGGGAATAAACTGCATCTTCCTCATGCAACAATTACCATCAAGAAATATGCAAGATATTTCCAAGCCATTTTAACCTCTAACAACTGATGCTCCACAAGCTCTTCAGACCATCAAATCTTTTTGTTACTTTCAGGGAAAGCGCTGCCCTAATTTAGCCCAATACTTTATCTGAACTTCTTTCTCTACAATTTTAGGACTGTGACCTCTTGCTCTTCCCGCTGTGTACACAGAGAGCAACCACCCCCTTCCCTTTTAGGCACCTGAAGATACATTTCCTGCCTTGCCCTTCTCCTATCTAGAGCCAAACAGCTCAGGTTTGTTCAGACCAGGGATTTCTAGACCTCCAGTCCATCTCCTTACAACTCTCTGGATCTCCTCCAGCCAAACTCTTCTCCTCTCTCCTGCCATTACCAGACAAGGACACTTTCCTCCATCCTTCTGCACTATACTTCTCCTGATGCTAATGTTTATTTTCAGATGAGTTTTATGCCCAACCCTCAAGAATTTACAAGCAGATACTGGTCCAATCCACGTCTACAGGAATAAATTTTTCTATTGCAAAGAGAAGGAAATATTCCAATATTCCTTATATGATGCTAAAAATTCCTATTGCAGACTTTTAAAAACTTCAAATCCTATTCAGGCTGGGTTATAAAACAACCAAACAGGTATACACAACATGGAGCATTAAAAGTCAGCAAATGATAGTCAGCTTCTCATCCAAGAAAAGGAAACAACAGACTTCCACTCCTCTCATTTTCATCTCACTGCCCAAAGGATGCTCTGAGGACCACAGGGGACACAAAGAGCTACATTTAACTATTATTTGAGGACAGTAATCATCACTTTGTTCCATGTTTTATTCAAGGCCTGATGGGGCTCTGATCATCTGTGTGATTATCTAGATCGAGGAAACAGAAGAGCACTGGTTTCCCTTTCATCCAAAAATCCCAGGCCTACAGCAGGACGTGGGAAGCTGTGACTCCGTTCCTGCACTGCCTGGAGGTTTTGGCATCTTTAGCTTCAGCTCCTACTGTGAGCTGGGATATTCTGGGATGGGGAACTCTGTCAGTCCCCCGGGATCTGCATTCCATGCTGAATACCGTATTTAAACTGTCAATACATTCAATAACATGGCTGAACAGTTCCTCTGCCCTCATCTCCAGCCTCTCCCAGCTGCAGTCACAGCTGCCATTCACACACAGTTTTGTGGGAGCAAAGAGACAACAAAAGCAAAAATAAGTTTTTTCCAGCAAAAATTCCCTTTGACAGGCAGCCCTGCCATTAACTCAGGGATAAAAAAAGCCTGGGAGCCAGCAGTGACAATGCTATTATAATACAAATTATTAATACAAGGGACCTCATTGCTCTCAGCTTCCACATGCAGCTTGCCAAAAGGCAAAGGTTCCTATTTTTGGGAGGGTGCACAGACCTTGAAAACTCCACAGTAAGCAAAGAAAAAACCACACTGACAGTCTTTACACTGTCCATAATATCTTTTTAGGGTGACTTGTCATTTAAACTGTCAGCTTGAAATCTAATCATTTTTAAAAATTAATGTAATATTATGTATTACACTCACAGGCTGCAACCACTGCCAAATTCCTCTGACAGTTTTTACAGGATTATAATCACATTCCTCTTTTAATGTATTATTCTCTTGCTCCTGTGCCAGAGAGATGGGAAGGAGAGTAAATGGCTACTTAAGAACAATGTATGATGATCCAAACCAAAACTGAAAATGGAGCACAGCACCGTGTTCCCCCTCTTTGGAGGCAGGATGCTCAACAGCCAGAACACTTTCGGACACTAGTGTAATTTTAAAGCAAGTTTTCCCATGAAAAATCCTTATTAAAGGAAAAACACTGATAAATATGAGGCAAACATGTGGGGGGACAAGCTTGATGTTGTGCCATTGAGAAACACCAGAGACCAGACACAGCTCAACTCAGCAGTGGCCACAAAGGGACCATCAGTGGGACCCTGAGCACAGCAGAGCCCTGTCCCAGAGGCTGCACATCCTCCACTACTGCTCAGAAACCCTCCTGCCTTTTCTCCTCCTAAAATTCTCCTATTAAGATGGACCAGATGAACAAACATCTTTGAGTTTGCTCTCCACACCACGAACAAGGCCAGCCTGAGCAAAGTGCCAGCTGGGTCCCAATCCCAGCTCCTGCAGGGACCTGGCTGGGGCTCAGCCTGGGGAGAGTTACACAAAACAAGGATTCTGGCATTTCTTAGCTAAACCTAAATGTCTTTTTTCTTTTCCCCCCAAAAAATGCCTGGAGCATAACAGTGCTTGTCTGTACAAAGAGGACAGACAGAATTGTCTAGAAATGGAAGCAAAACCTGATTCACCCAAATTAATGGGCATATTTTACAACATGAATACATGAAAAATGTTGGGTGTTTTTTTCTTTTTTTGCCTGCAAGGTCCTTTTTTTGTTGTTTTTTTTTTGCAGGACAGTGTTCCCTTACAAAAGCATTCTTCTGAAAGCACTTCTCCCTGAAGCTCCCCTCCAACAGCTACTGTTACAAATCTGTGATAAAAGATGTATTCAGCAGGGTTTGGCACACAAATAGCACCCAAACGGGCACTGCCAAAGCCTAGCAATTTTATCACAAGCTCCAAAATACTTGGAGAGAGAAAAGATGCCTTTACAGGGAGCTTCAGCATAAGAGAAGTTTCATCTCCTGGGGGGAAGAGGACCTCAGATTGATCAGGATGGGGAAGAAAACGACAAGTGTCTAGACACAATTCTGGGGAAAATCTCTCAAGTAGGAGGACAGAGTGATCCAGATTTTCAAGTACTGATGGCCAAGCAGAAGGAACCTTTGATGAACTGTCACTTGATTTGATCCATCCCCAGGATTTTGCAGTGTCCCACTGGTGACTGCTCTTTGTGGGGAACTTCCCAGACCTGTCCAAGAGTTTCTGGACCAACAGAAAGCTGTCCAAAGTTATCCCTTAGCATCAGATCAGCCATCTCACAAACCTCCAGCTTAGGCTTGCAAGGGAAATATAAATTGAAATAAAACCCCACACTGTCTCAGCAAGGTCCATCAAAACCTGGGGGGACACAGAGCTCCTGATGGGGAGCACAGAGCAGTGGTCCTGCTGCTGCTGTGGAAGTGTGGCTGAGCCCAAAGACAAGTGTCCAACACCTACAGGGCACCTCTGCAGGACAGACAGACAGACAGACATCCAGCACAGGCACAGCTCTTCTGTGCTGCTGCTCCTCCCTTTGTGCCAGAAACAACCCACAGCCAAACTGGACCCAGCATCCACGACACGGGGGAAAAGAAACATCTCAGCAATTGATAGACTTCAGCTGGAATCTCCCAGGAGACAGTATTAAAATGAAGGAGGGAAGAAACAAATAAACAGAGGAGAAAAGAACCAACCTAGGAGTGTCTGCCATGCCAACTTCTAAAGCCAAAAGTCAAGCCCAGGACCCCATGGCACTGTTCCCAGTCTGGGATACTGGGAAACAACCAGGCTAATGCATGTCCCTACCACTCTCTGCCCAAAAATTCCCATTTTCCAGCTTTTCTCCACAACCACAAAGCTCTGGAGGTTTTGTTTCCCTTTAAGAAGCCGAGATTTTCACTGAAGTCTCTGGTTCTGAGTGCTGGGCTGTAATCCAAGAGCCCCAAGAGCCAGACATCAGGAGGTAGCAATGGGCTGCAGGCTCTGGCCACCAGCCGAACCCTCTTCCAACCAGCTCAGCTGGGGTCTGGGTTTGGGAATCCACACTGCTGCATTTAGGAAGTAGTTCCCAAAATGCAGAGTTTAACCCCAAAATTGCATTGTGAAGCAGCAAGCACAACTCTCTGACACACCATAAATACAGCACTCGGTGCCACACTCACCAAGTCCAGCTCTAAATCTGGTTCATACAGAAGACACAGAAAATATAAATATTCTCCCTGATTTCAGTGCAATATTCCCCAGCTGATCCAGAGAACCTACAAAGTCACTAAGCTATAATTAGAGGTTTATTAGCAAAGGTGTTTGGGATGCCTGTCAGCACTGAAGGACACTCTGTATTTAAGGTACCCTTAACATACACAGTGGCAGCAGGCCATTTGTTGAGCTTTCATTAAACACAAAAAGCCAACTAGTTTACTCACCTCAAATGACTTTTCTCGGTCTCTGTTTTGTTTTTTTTCAGTCTCTAACTTGATTAATGGCATTTTAAAACAGCAAAAAGCAAAAGCCATCGGTGAGGTGGTTTAAAACATACATTTTTATCCATAACATGATTGCCAGCTAAATCTTGCTTTTCAGAAAAAAAAAATAAAAATTAACTGGGTGCAGAATGTGCATATTCACTCACTGGCTATTGTAGGATTGTTGACATTAGCTTAAAAAAAAAAAATCAAGTGTAGAGGGGAAATGAAACAACGTGATACTTCTTTGAGATGGTCTCTAACATTAGGAAAACATGCAAAGAAAATCCCATAGTGATCCACTTGCAGACCTTCCCACAGCACACCAAGCCTGAATGAATAAAACAACAAATTCTGTTTCAAAGCAGTTGGGCTAGCCTGGCTTTTTCAATTTGTTTTTTAAATAATATATGACAATAATATCACACACCAGCATATCCTGAGGCTTTGGGAGGGAGAGGACCTGAGTGCCACGCACCAGAGATGCTCAGTGGGACCTGCTCTCCCCCCTGGCTGTCACACCACAGGTGGCTCTGGGCAGGTGTCATTCCCCACACTGAAAACAGGGAGCACATGGGATCACCAGCCTCATGCCACAGTGAGCATTTTACTTGAATTAAAAGATGGCTCCAGGATTTCTCACCGCTGCAGCACAGTGTGGACCCACCTCTTGTATGCCTAGGGTTTCAGCAGACCATCTCTGCACTTCTAAGTGAAAAATTTTAAGCCTACAAGCACCCAGCTCTATCACAACTTCACTAATGTTCCTAAAATTGAGTTTAAACTGGAATGAAAAAGCATCTCTAAAGTGATGCTCTGGTCCAACAGCTGGTAGCAGCATCACCTGTGCTTTGCTGCTGGAAAATAAGCCCTGAGGGTGAGGTGGCCATGGCCATGAGGGGAAAAACATCATTAGGAGATAAAATCATCTCTGCTAATCCTGACTGTGAATTCAGGTGCATAATTAGACCAGCTGCCAGGTACAGCTCTGCAGAGGTGACCTTTCCTGGTGCTGTCTGGATGTGACACCATGGAGGTATCACGGCTGAGAGAGGATTTCTCCCTCCTCAAAATGCCACCCACCTTTGGGACAGAATCAGCCAAAAAAACAAGCAGGAGAGGGAGGCAGAGCAGAGCAGGGCTGCAGATCCCTGTGCCAAGAGGGTGTGCAGCTCCTGGATGCTCTGAAATTGCCCCTTCCTAAACACCAGTTTCCATCTCTCCCTTCAAAGCACAAAAGCAGAATATTTGGGAGCTGGATGGATGCACAGTAAACATATTTCACTACTAATGGTCTCCAGTGGACTTGGTTTTGCATCTTGCAGCAAAGCACCACTGCAAGGGAATGTTTTCCTCTTCTAGGAGACTGTTTACTGTTAGACACCTACATGAAATTATGGATATTTGACTTACAATTCTATTTCTCTTCCCAAAAAAAGCAGGTGAAATTGAGCTACTTGCTTGCGAAATTAGCAATACTTTGTTGCTAATTCAGTTCCAAGAACCTCCCTCCCTCTTTTTTTCTAATCACATGCAGAACAGCTACACTGCACATACCATTTTTTGCTACATTGAGCTTGACGAAAATTTAAGACTTCCTCCCCACCCCGTCTTCTTTTAAATGGGAGATGTGATTATTGAAATTAATTCGGAAAACAGTCAGCATTCACCAATCAGCTCAGCAGTTTGGGTTTTCTTCATCTGCTGGTTACGTGCTAATTATTGTACTGGTGAGATTATTTCCCATTCACATTTGGAATTTACAACACAGTAGGGAATTGATTAAATTAGAAGAAAAATACAAAAAAAAAAAAGAGAAAGAAATCAATGACATTTTACATTCAACATGCTGCTTTTTTTTCCCCATTTTGTTCCCAGCCTCATGCCTGCAATGCCCTGACAAACTCAGCCCCAGCAGAGCAGATGCACAAGGCAGCATTTCCCAGCATTAAGGACTGGAGCAGAAATGAAATCCACAGAGCAGATATTTTGGGAAGGCGATGCAAAACCCTCCCATGTTCATCAACACCTCTGTTGTTCCCCTCATCCTCCACTGCCTCACACCAACCATAGCCTTTCCCACTTGGCTGACACTGGCAATTAAGAATGAAAATCTCCCCACATGTGGGAAAGGAGCCCCCATTTCCAAGGGCAAGGCTCCAGCAATGCTGAAATGCCCACGCAGAGGCAGGAACGATGTCCCCTGCCCCATGAGCAGCTCTGGTGGACTGGGGTGGCTTCATCCTCACCTCAGAAGGGCACAAGGGACAGAGCAACACCAGCCCACAACCCCCAGCAGCAAGGACCACCTTATCCTGCTATCAGATCTTCCTTGTGGAAACCCTTTTTTCAGACATACTCAGTAGAGAGACCCCTAATTTCACTGCTGAATCTCAAATGCTATTTACCATCTCATTTCACCTGGACAGGCACAACAGTCTTGTCAGCAGCAGGGCTTTGAGCACACAAGGGATGTAGTGTTTGCTTTGCAGCGCTGTTTATTTGTGGTTACCCCTCAAAGCAAGGGCTGCTTCTCACCCCCACCCTCCTGTTCCAACCATTCCTTGAAAACTACAATCAAAAAACAAAAACCCACAATCAAAACCTATCCTAGGTACCAGAGAAGATCAAAGTAGGAGGATGAAGTCTTCTTTAAAATTGCTTTAAACACCCCAATCTCCTGCTTGCCACCCACAAGCTGCTCTGAGACCTACCCCGAAGGTAACAAGAAAAGCAATGTCCTGCAACAGCAAAGAGAAACACACAGGTGACCCCACAGAAGAAAATAAGATCGAAAAAACACATCTAAAGAACTGACAAAGAAAGAGAAAGACGCCAGGAAATTCAGGAGAGTATAGAGTAGCAAAATGAGCTGGGAAAAGGGTCAGGAGCAGGTGGACACACAGTGACTGCTCACAGGAGAGGGGATTTGTAAAATTAACCCCCAGTACACCAAGTCCAAAGATACCTCCCCCACGGCACCTTCATTTCTAGTGCTCTAATAAGCACTGCTGTGTTCCCAGGGCCAGATTTCCAGCCTCCAGAAATTATGCTGGCACACGGCAGAGCAACCACAGCTCAGCACAGGCTGGGAGAGCAGGACAGCACCACACCACCGAGGCAGACAGAACAACACGGGGAAAACAACTAAAAACAAAGGACCTGCAAACCTGCAGCAGTTGCTGCATCATCCTCAGTCTCTGTCTTTCCTGCCTGTAAAGCAACATGGAGATGCCAGACACTGGAGCAGGGAGTGCTGGCTGCCATTTAAAACATCTGCTGCACTTCCCAGCGCAAACAGGGCTGGGGGAGCAAAGCCCAACAGGTGGATTATGGTCTAAATGAAATATTCACATCATTTGTTTGCTCACAGCCCAGACCACAGCCTGCCTCCCCTGTGCCAGCACAACTGAGGGGGTCTGCACTTGGATTTTTGGGTTTAAGTCAGCTCTGCCTCTATAAAACAGAGACACGCCCCTTCTCTTAAATGTTTTCTGACGTGGAAACGATTCCTAGCACAGAAAGCAAGGACAGGATACATTTCAGAAGGGGAGCCTGCTTTTACATCCTGTTTAACAAATCAAAGCACAACACAAGGCACAGCAGGCTTGCACAACCTCCTGCACAGGTGTCAGGGTGATCTGTCTCTAGGGGCCACCCCACACCCAGGAAACCATGTAAGAGCCAATTAACCTTTAATGCAAAGTGTAAACACCTCTCTCAGCAGGACTGTGAAAAATGGCATCACATTCAACCCTTCAAGGTCTCCAAAGCCACCTGCTCAAGATATTGGTTGAGAGGTAACCACCTCTGCAAGGCTGCCCAGAGCCCGAAGGCTGCAGGCTGTAAGAGAAAGCCCAGTGCTTTCTATCATTGGAATCTGGAATGATCCTTGTGCTTTGCACGCCCCAAGGCAGGACCTGGAGCCACCAGGAAGGTCTCCAGCCACTGGAGTACAAGCAGAAGGAGCCAGGAGTACATTTGGATCCTTCACGCAGAGACCCAAGACTTCAGTTCATTAAATATGCTGCACAGCAAAAAGCATCCAAGACAATCTCATCTCAAACATCCTCTGACACAAAGGATACTCCAAGTACTCCAGTGCACTCCAGCACAGATCCTTGCTACTCCTACACTGAGGACAGCTGGAGATGATGAGCTGTAAAATCAAGTATCCAAGACTTCAAGCCTAATTTTGGTCCTCTTAACTAAACTCTTTATTTTTACCATTTTAAGAGCAGACAAGAAGTTTCAATCCCTCTTTAAAGACAAATACCCTGATCCCTGATTATTTGGGGAAGACAGGAGCTCCACCAGACAGCAGAGCACAAGCTTTTGGCAGTAACTGCACTCTCCATCTGTGGGATAACCCAAGCATTGGACTTACTTTCCAAAAGGACACCAGCAATACCACGGCTGAGGCTTTAGGACAGGAAAGCAAGACACCAGTATGGCCATTTTTAGAGGTTTGCTATATTCTGGGAGTTTTGTTTTTAAATTCATTGCAGCAGCTGGCCCACCACAGACCTGAAACTCTTTTGGAATACAAAAAATATCCCCACAGCTGGGAAGCACCTGGATGTAAAGAAAAAAGGTGTCACAGCTTCCAATTTACAGCGCTGCTATTGTAGAGCACAAGCCCACAGAAGATGCACAGACTTCCAGATGGAGAGAGGGACAGGACTGATTACATACAAATATTAATGTGTGTCCCTACACCACTGTAGAAGAAGAACTGAATGTGCTTAGGAAGAAACAAAGCAGTGAAAAATAAAATGACTACCCATTCAAGTATTTGTGTGACACTGGCATGACACCTTAGGGAAATAAATATTTGCTTGACCTATTTCCAAAAGAGACGTTTTTTATAATCCCATGAAAACCTCTTTATTTACTGAGGCATGAGAGCAGAGCATTTGCAAGCATCCCACACAACAAGCCATGTTCCAGGAGCAGCTAACTCCCTTCTCATCCTTCCCAGAGGAGCAAACTGATGCCTTTACACCAGGGGGACAAAATCAGCCTGAAAACAACATCAAGGCACTTCTTCAGAAGAGTTAAACAACATGGACACAAATAGCAAAGAGCCACCTTGCCCCTCTTGAAGCCCCTTCCAACTGATCCATCTGCTCTTGCTCAGTGAGATTTTGAGTGCTCACACTTCAAACCTGCACCACCCAGGCTCTTTACTGAGGAGCCAGAGCTCATTCCCCACCCTATTCCTGACATGGCTCTCAAGCATCTCTGTATTAAAAGACAAAAAAAAACCCCAAAAAAACACAAAAAAAACCAAAAAACCAAAAGCTGTTCCCCTCCCCCCGCAAGCAGCCCAGCAGACAGGGAAGCCCCATCACCCAGACTGAATTTTCTGAGCATTACTGGGCAGGAGTGTTTGGGTGGAGCTATAATGGAAACTTTTGCAACCTCAACACCATGTTATTTTATTTCATTTTTTTCCCCAAGCAACTGCTAAAACACGAGGGACCTGGCTGGAACAGCAAGGGCAGCACTAGCCTGCAGTAGGAGGAACCTTACAGATGCTATGACTGTAACTGGACACACAGTTTAGAAGGCTCATTCTCCAATTTTTCTATTTCTAATTAAAAAAAGAAAAAAAGCAGGAATAAGGAGTGAAGAGCACACAGATACAAGGGAGTCCAGTTGAATGTCCCCTTATTGTGCCTGTAGAACAAGGAGAGGGCACCCTCACAGTGTCCCTCTGAAAGGGGAGAGGAAAGAGAAACCACAAAGCCTTTGAAGCACATGAGAGTATCCTCCAGGTGGAGATGAGCCACGGCTGCCATGGCTGTGACTGCCCTGGTGACAACGCTCTGCTCTGGACCAATGTGTCCTCACCAGCTCCTCAGCTCCACCACAGTGCACCCCAACCAGGCCTCCCCAGTCACTTCACAAGCTCGCTCCATTTGCATTTTAAGCACTGTTATTTAGAATATTTGTCAAGAGGGAAAAAAAAAAAAGAAAAAAAAAGTGAAAAAGCAAAGAAACAAAAAAGGGGAGAAGTACAAGACTTTTTCCTTTATAATTAGAAGCATCACCCTGCTCCTACTTAACAAAGCAGAAGAACTACCACAGCTGCCAGAGGGAGAGAGGTTACTGACCCGCACCACAAAGACCATCAGGCACCATCAAGCAGGATCTTCTCCAAAATAGCCTCCATAGCAGGACTAGACTCATTCCACCTGAAGCAGGTGTTTTACCAACATAATCCTCCTGATCTCCTATGTAGTTAACGCAAAGAGAGAGGCAACTCAGCACGATTCTGTGTCTACATGGGGCAAATCACCCTTAGGATGAGGTGGGGGGAACCTGGACCCGGCTCTGGGCTCCTGCTCTCCCAGCAAAATCCCTCTATTCCAGGGTGACCCCAGCCTCCTGCAAGAATGAGGGCGACAATAATTTACATTATCTGTGAGCAAATCAAGGACCTCTCCAGGGGGTGAACCTCCCTCATGCTTTTTTACACACAAATCAGATGGGAAAACCAGAAAGGAATAATAATATCAGGTGATGGGAAGCAAGGGGGCATTGCAGCAAAGTGGGCAGCAACAAACCAGCCCATAACTTGCACAAGCTAGGGGGGCTGAGCAGGATGGGGGGAGATGTCTGCTCTCACCTTTTATCTTGTGTTTGCACAGATCCCACAGACTCTGATGGAGGTTAGATTGGCTTCTTTTTTACTTACGGATTTTTTCCCCATAAGTTGCTAGGAGACTAACTGCTGGGTACTTGTGGGTGCTTGACCAAAACAAAGAGGTGGCCAAAAGTC
>VXBB01003068.1:205-18316 GCA_013399915.1 Illadopsis cleaveri | reverse complement strand
CTGGACCGGGCACCGGGGAGTGCGAGGAGCGCCTGCACCGGGGCTTAGCCCCGACTGTCCTGGCAGCCCCCCGAGCGCCCGCGGGGTGCGCATACCGGGGAGCAGCACCGGACACGGAGAGGATGATGAGGAGCGTGCAGCCACCGCCGGCGGCCGGGCATGGAGCGGTGCACACTGGATCCCGCTGTCCCCGCCGCCTCTGCCGCTCCCCGCAGGGAAATGAGCCGGCCCGGCGGCGCTGGGCTCCGGTGGAACCGGAGGAGGGCGACGAGTCCGGTCGGTCTTCGATCTCCATCAGCGTTGTCCAGAACCGCGGGCGGCTCGGGGCGGGCAGCCCTGCACGGCGTCCGAGGCGGTGGAACCGGCATGGGTGGCTGGAAGCCCCCAGCCCCTTCCCTTTCCCAGCCGGTGTCCCCCGGGCAGCTGGGACTGTCCCACTGGGGGAGGGAAGGAGGCTGCTGCGGGCGGGAGGCTCAGGGGTCTGGCCACGGGGTGAGCTGCGTTTGGGGGCTGGACCCCAGAGCTGCTGTCTGGCCGGACTGGAGAGATGCTTGGGGTGCCCAAACTGCTGCACCCCAAGGCTTTGGCAGTGTCACTCCCAGCCTGCTGTGAACAGGTCAGGAATCAAACCAAGCACCAATCATTTCTTTTAAATAAAGTGTGTCTTGGAAAGATCTTGTCTTGAAATCAGACACCAGCTTTGGACAAAAGATAAAAGATTTTCCAGCTGCCTAAATGTGGACGTTATCACACTTTTCCTGGATTCGGAGCTGATGGTCAGACTCTGCTCACAGTTATGTTGATGTAAATATATCACTTATCTAAAGCTATTGGCTTTAGAGTGCATGTCCTGGCTGGGTGGTCGGGAGCTGGGACACAAAAGCAGAGGGTTCTCAGTTCAGAGACTTCATTTTTCCAGCCCATGTTTTGCTCAGGGCTCTCAGCTCTCCCGGTTTGAGGGTATTGCTGGATTTCTCTGCAAGCCCTGGCTCTTGGAGCCACACAATTGTGTGGCAATTGCAGTTTCCTGGGTTTTTTTTTAAGTAAGCTTGAACCCTTTGTGTTTACAGAAGAAATGTGAACTTTCAACAGGTCAGAAACTAGGAGTCAAATCAGCAGAGCATATTTTTAAACCAGAACGGATGGTTTCAACCAGTCCTGCGGCTGTAATTCAGATTTTTCAATGCTTGTGATTGGGGACTGAGGATGGCATTTCCTCCTCTTCAGGCAAAATGGCTTTCCCACCCACTCCATCGCATGCCAGGCTAGTCTGACTTGATCTTTCTGGGAATGGGAAAAAACAAAACCAACAACACTGTTTTCCTGTTGAATCCAGGGCTGGTATGCAGAACAGCTGGACTTTCAGGAGTTGTCCCTATGCCTGGGGCAGTGGAACACCTGAGCCTTGCTCCCCATCGCTTTCACGGGATGGGAATTTGACTCCATCCAGCTGTGCTGACTTGGTGTTTCTGCCTCTCCTCTCATCCTGTTTTGCTGAATCACTCCTTTCACAAGCCTCTGGAGCTCTTTGTTGATCCAGGAAAGGAAATGGGAGCCCCAGCCCAGTCAGCTGAGGGTCAGGAAGTTCTGCCAACCTCATGAAGCTCCCCCTCCTCTTAAAACGCTGATTCTCCCTGCTGGGAGAAGAGCCCATGATAATGAGAAAGCCCTTTCACATCCCGTCATCTGGCAGGGATTCCCCGGAGGGTCACAGCCGAGGAATGTCAGTCAGGGATGACAGCCCTGCCAGCAGCAGGCAGCTGCTCCAGGGAGCTGCCCGGCACAAGGACCTTGGACCTGATGGGTTGATTGACTGCTGTCACCCAGCCCGACAGCTCTGGCCATCCCTCACCAGACATGTGGTGCCTGCAGCAATCCTGCTCAAGCATTCAGGAAAAGGCATCCTTACAGCCTGCCTGGCTGCTGCTTGGTTTTTGTCAGCATCTCAGGAAATGCCCATGTAAAGGGGACACTGGTGAAGGTGAAGACAGAGCAGGGCCAGGGAGAAAGGATGCAGGCTAGTGGTCATCAGAGGATTGTGCCACAGAACAGTGAGGTTCTGAAACATCCTTCTGTGTGGGAAAAGGAACAGGAGAACACAGCTTCCTGGTTCTGGGGTGAAAAGAGGATTCAGATGCTGCAGTGTGGACTTCCAGCCATCAAACAGTACTGGTGTCCCCAGATGGAGGAATTTCTCCTGTTCCAGTCCCAGCTTTGCTTGTCTGAAAAGCCAAGTAAGACCCTTTTTTAGTCAATTTGGTTCCCCTCCTGTCCTCTGCAGCATCTCTGGGGAGTTGAGCTGTGTCAGGTCTCAGCCAGCATGAAGGCAGGTGGGTTGGCCAGCTCCTCGAGTCTGCCTCACTGCTGGATTGTCTGACCTCCCTGCAGACATTCCAGGCCCATGAGGAGGCATGGAGCAAAGCAGGATCCAAGGAGATGCATCCCAGGCAGCTCACATATTAAATCAAACAGCTGGGAAAATCCCAGAGAAATAGTGTATTGGTCAAGGGAGGTGGCAAACCCCTCGTGAACTCCCACCTTGGAGGCAGGTGGAGAATTAGCTTGTGGCCTGGCTGGGCTGCAGCAGCTGTCAAAATGTGAAGAGGGAGAAGAAGCCCGTCTTTTTGACACAGCTTGTCCACTCTCCCACCCTTTGACTGAAGACATAACTTGATTTTTGGGAGAGAGGAAAATTTAGGAGCTCCTGGGCAGTTTGTGTGTGCTCCCACCTGCCAAGTGGATGGATGGATGGATGGATGGATGGATGGATGGATGGATGGATGGATGGATGGATGGAGTTTTTGTAGAGAAGCCCAGGGTCTCAGGATGTAGGGCTTTCAGCATGACAGTCAGTGGAGGTTTGGGGAGCCCACAAGGCAAAGGTGCCCCATTAGGGGTGAAGGCTGCCATCCAGGAAGGATGGGGAGTGCTGGGATGCAGGACAAAAGCTGCCAGGTTGGATGTGCCTGTGAGCTTTTTGAAATGCAAGGAGCTGAAAATATTGCATCTCAGTTGACTAATTAAAAAATCTGTCTTGTTATGCAAAGGCTCATTGCAAACATCTGTGGGTTGGAGTTCCCAAAAGGGGGAAGACACATCTCCTTGTTGGAGCAGCTCTTGGGGGAGGATGCACAAGATTCAAAGAGAAATTGGGGGGTGCAGGGTCACAAGCACAGGGAGGGATAGATCTGCACGTGTCACCTTCCAAAAAAGAGGAATGGGGAGTAAGAAGGAGTATAAAAAGCAGCTGGCAGGAACCAAGGATGATTTTATGGCATTGCAAAAAATTACCACAGCAATTAAAAGTGCTCTAAGCTTTTTGGAGGAGACAGAAGGAAAGGAGAGGGAAAAAAGCCTGGATTGCAGGGAAGAATGCAGAGAGGAACAGCCATCACTCAGAATAGCCATGGCACAGATGGAGATATGCTGCAGAGGCATGGGGGCACAAGTAAAGGTTGGAGTGCCAGGAACCAGGGGTATGGATTGGTGGGGAAAACCAGCTGGGCAAGGAGCCTTGGAGCTAAGTGATGGGGTCTGTACTTCTGCAGGGTGCCCAAGTGCCAGGAGCTCATCCTTGTGTCCAGAGGGTGGGGGCTTGGAGCCACAGCAAGGCTGAGCTGCCCACTTGCTCCTGTTGGCATTTTGTTCCTGCTCCGTGTTCATCTGCAGATGCACTCAGCTGGCTGAGGAATAAATGGTGTCCTGCACTCGAATGTCCTTAGTTGAATGTCCTCTGCAGCATTTTTTACCAGTTACCAGGCATCTGCAGCCCCCCAGTTACCAGGCATCTGCAGCCCAGAACTGTCCTTGCTTTTGTGTTCCAGCCCTGGGGTTTTTGTTACACCCTCAGGGCTTGCAGGATGTAGCCCCCTGCCCTGGGTGAGACCCACTCCAGCAGCATCAGCCAGCACCACTGCAAGGACATCACCTGAAGTATCACACCCAAGGTGTCTTGCTGGAGGTTCCATCAGATTCCTTCCCTGCTGGGCAGAAGTGTCCAGTGACCTGGCCATGGGCTGTGGGGTTTGGTGGCAGCCACACACCCTGCAGTACCAGCTCACCCTCCTCAGGGACCGCAGCCATGACGGGCCACCCACAATAGCTGATTTTAGTCCAGTTTCACTGAGGGACAGAGCTCTCAGAAGACTAAGCTGCTGGAAAATAAGCTTCATTCCTCAGGAGATTTGTCACAGCCTTCAGGAGAGTTCCCATGTAGGGACTGGGATCTTGTGCCCAGGCCATGCTTGGCACTGGACAGGCACAGGGGGATCTCTGTGCCTCCAATTGCCATCAGCATAGCTGAGGAAAGTGAGGCACTGGGTGCTAACAGGGCTTGCCTGGGAATGAGCTGTGGCATTTCTGCAGATCATCCTATCAGCTGGCACCAACAAGCTTTGGATCCTTCTTCTCAGGGACTAAAGATGCCCTAAGCAGCCACCCTCCAGCTCTGGCGCTTCCCTGCCCTCACAGCACAATGTCAGCTCCATGAGTGATGTGTTAGAGAACTGCCATCCCTAAAGTGCCACCACTCAATCCCCATCACTCCAAAACCCAGCAGAGAAGCTGCTGGGGCATCACCAGCACAGAAGTTAGATAAATACAGGACAGAGCCCACACCAGCCACATCCCTGCCTTGGAGTTATAGCATGGTGAGAGTCAATGCACTTTTGGGGGGCCACCAAAAACCCCACTACCTCAGTTTCTCACCTGAGTCTACCCAGCTATTCCCACATCACTTCCCACTGCTCTCAGGCTCCCTGAGATCTGGAGAACATAAGTTTTCTCAAAGTGTCTGCTTTTATGTGCTTTCCTTTCACCGTACCCCCTTTCCCCATGGAGACGATGCAGGGCAGAGGAGCCCCTGGGCTTTGGCCACCCTTTATGTCTCATTAAGGCTTCACCGTGTCCTTGCGGGACGGTGGGCTGGAGAAGGAAGGGTCTCCACGGGCACAAGGCAGCTGTGGCCGGGGCTGCAGGAGCAAAGGGGCTGTTGGATGTGCCCCGGGCCAGCCCAGAGCCACGGCCGGCCTGCCCGGGCCCTCAGAGGCTGGGCGGGAGGCAGGGAGCTCAGGCTGGGGCTGCTCCGGGGACGGGCCGTCCCCTCGCTCAGGTGAGAGGAAGGAAGCAGCAGGGAGAGGAGGAGCTGAGGGTGGATGCTGCTGTGGGCACAGCAACCCCTGGGGTTTAGTTTCGCCCCGAAGTCGAGGAGGTGCTGAGACTCAGCAGCTGCCCGGGTAACGGGGAAGGTCCTGTTGGTTTGCGGCATGTGATGCACGGGAGTGCCGATGTGGGTGTGGATGTGGGCAGGGTGTGCTCCTGGCAGAGTGGCCCAGGAGCAAAGCAGACTGGTGACAGCAAAGCACCTGCTTTATTTTGGGGAGCGCTTTGAGTCTGGAGGTTGATGTGAGCTGTCGGCAGGGGAGGACTGTCCCCTTCATCCTTCACAACGGCTGCATGGTGGAGGACTGTGATCCTGGTTTGGGGGCTTAAGGCTGGAGATGTCCCATTCCTCTAGAGGATTTATTTATTTATTGAATGTGACTTGAGGACCATTTCTTTTGCCCTGTCTGCCTATTCATCTCTCTCCAGACCATAACCTACCCTTCACCTCCCTAACGGGCCTGCTCCATTCATGGTGGGGCTGAGGCCTGCAGGGAAAAGCCTCTTTCTCTCCATTCCCTGCCTTCCTCCAGCCGTCCCAGGTGAGGCCCACAGGGAATTGAATTCAGTGAGCTGAAAACTGTGCCATAGCCATGCAGTCCCCAGCAATGAGATGTTTGGAGTGGGGGCAGCTGTCCATTGAGGCAAGGGGGGACAGTGGCTCTGCAGAGGGGACATGGCCCTGGCACTTGTTTTGCTGTGTGGCTGCAGTTTTATGTCGAGCTCTTGCACCCTGCATTCACCATGAAGGCGGTGCTCAGTGCATCATATCTGGGGGTAAAATCCAAGCCCCCACCCCAAATCCTACGGATTTATCTACCCAGGACTTTCCCTGTGCACTTTTCAGGTCTGTGTCAGTGTATATCAAAACTGGAAGCTCAGCAGTGCTGCCCGGGAGCATCAGGGTCGGTCTAATCATTCCTCCTCTCTAAAGCTGCTCCCATGTGCAGAGAGGAGCTGTCTCCCGTTTGCTGCCAGGTCCTGAGGCACAGCAGGGAAGGCAGCTGGAGGGCTGCCCGCCCCCGCAGCAATGCCGGGGAAAGCTGGGCTCAGCATGTTGGTGAGCGGCCCCGTGATCCGGGCCCCGCTCACAGCAGAGCTGATGGAGCCACCGAAGCTTCGGGAGCTGGCTAGCACTTCCCTGCTGTCATTCTCCAGAGGGGATCTGGGATTTGGGCTTACTCCTGGCTGCCAGGGAGAGGTGGGGGATGGGGCATGGAGCAGGAGCCATGTCTGCCCACTCAGAGTACCTTCCAGGAGGGATATCTGGGAATGGGACAGGGCTGAGCTTATGCAAAACAGCTCGGAGAGGCTGGGGACCTGCTGGGGCAGAGGGCTTGTCGCCTGGTACATGCCTGTGGTCATCCCTTTGGGTAAGGAACCAACTCCCCCCAGCCACCCTTTGGGCTGAGTGTGCGCTGGAGGCTGTGCTGAGAGTCCTTGGGGACACCACACCATCACCTGGCTGTGCTGCCCAGCACGAGAGTTCTGGCTTGTACAGGAGCCATGTGTGGCCAATCCTGCAATGTTTAAGTGGGATGCCTTTCCCTCTGAGTGGGAAATGTTAGGTGTGGACTTTATTCAAAGTGAGTGTATGGTGTATGGAGCAGCTCAGACTTCCCACCTCTCTGCCATGAGTTGTTTGGGAATTTCTAAGGACAGTGCAGGACGCGAGGTCTCCTGCCAGCCCAATTCTTGTTTGAATGGAATGTTGACAGCTTGACTGTGTGGTGTTGCTGTGAGGTTGTATTTGCCCTCTCAAGGAGCAAATGTGATGGTGTATCCCAATGCCAAGGGCATCCCTCCTCCAAGCTGGATGCAATAACTCATGCTCTGGCTTCTGTCCTGTTTTCTGCTGCTCACAGAGGCCCTGTCTGATCTTTATCAAGGCCCTCAGGTGTTTGCCTCAGTTTCTCTAGAGGCTTACCTGTCCCCATGATGGGGCTGTGTTGCAACCATGACGTGACTCTCCTACAGTAAACTCACATTGCCTTTTGTTGCTGGAGTTCTCTTCCCCCTACCTGGGTCTATTCCTGTCTCTCACTTCCAGTCTCAAACCATGAATTATGTGGGGCAGCTGGCTGAGAGCGTCTTGGGCACGATGAAGGAGCTGTACCAGGATCTGAACTCTGCCACCCTGTCGGGCTGCATCGACGTGGTGGTGGTGAGGCAGCCCGACAACTCCTTCAAGTGCTCCCCGTTTCACGTGCGCTTTGGGAAGCTGGGAGTGCTGCGCTCCAAGGAGAAGGTGGTGAGTGCTGCCTGCCCTGGGGCTGCCCTTCCTTTCCAGAGTCTCCAGACCCAGGATCTTCTGTAAGCCACAGGTTATGGAATTACTTTCTTTGAGGGGAATGGGAGCCCAGTGAAAGGGGTGCTTGCCAAGTTTTTGAGGGGGTGCCCCCAAATGGAGCCAATCCATTTCCAGGGAGGAATGTGCTCTCCAGGAAAATTGGGAGAGGTCCCTTGCCGTAAAGGCTGTGTGTCTGTCAGCTCTGTGAGCAACTTCAACCCATCCCCTCCATCTGGAAGTGCCCCTGTGCTCCAGTGGATGAGGGGGGTTCAGATGGACAGGCTGCTTCTGTCCCTTGCTAGGTTGACATTGAAATCAACGGAGAGCCTGTGGATCTGTACATGAAGCTGGGAGACAATGGAGAGGCCTTCTTTGTCGAGGAGTCAGAGGAGTATGAGGTTGGTTATAAGGAGGTGCTGCATGTCTGTGTCCTGGTGTGACTACCTGGAAGTGCAGGGTTGATGTGCAATGACTGGGTTTGGAATGCTGCTCTTCCCCAGAGTGACTCCATTGTCCTGTCAGATGTTTTGTGTGCCTGGAAAGGTTCCTGCTCAAAGGACCTTGCAACCCACGTAGTGGAGCATCCTGAGGGAGTATTAGGCCAAATATCTGCATCCCAGACTGGTCTCCATCAATGGGCATGGCTGCTGGCCAGACAGGTGGATATCTTGGAGCTTGGCCCCTGGGGGGATCTTGTAACAGGGATGAGAATGAGCCAGATGCTGTGACAGGCTGCCTGCTCCAATGGGAAGTGGGATTAGACTAGTTGTGGCTTCCAGAAATCCTGCCAGCTTTTCTCTCAGGCAGACTTGTGGTCACTGCTGGCTTGGGCTGGGTTTGGAAGTAGGAAAGGGCTTTGAAGTCAAATCCTATTTGCAGCCTTCGTAATTCTGGTCTTGTGGTGCCACCTCCTGTCTGTCTCTCCTTGCCTGTGTTAAAGATGTCTTTAGCTTATGGCTGGATCACCCTAATGTTCTTTTATTCACATGTTGTAGGTACAAATCCTTTCCTTTTAGGCCAGGCCACAAAACCAGCCCTGAGCTGAGGGCTCGGTGGTGTTGATTGTGCTGTTCCCTAGTATGCTCCATAGACAGCAAGGAGCTGCTCGGCTGAAAAGGAGTGTGCTGGAGGGAGCTGATGGGCTCTTCCTCATCCCTGTTCCAGGGCAGCATCCCCTCCTACCTCTGCACGTCTCCCATCTGCAAGGAGCGGAGCTCAAATCGTGCTTTTCAACCCTCCTGTGGGCTGGAGGTCACCAGCACTGGAGTGATCCTGCGCAAGAGGAGGCGACGCAAGAGAAGGCCCAAGAGGAAGTTGGTGTTGGATTCTGACAGCAATGATGAGAGTGAAAGTGAGATGACCATAAAGGAGCCACATGACCTGCCAGCCCCGAGGTGAGCTGCTTGGTCTGGGCAGAGTGATGTAGTAGTCAAGCCTCTGGGTGCATTTGGTGATACCCAGCAGTACTGAAACGGGGAAAGTGTTTGCAAGCTGAAGCCCAGCCTCCTGTGGAGTAGAAAGCCAGGGGCAATGGTGAAGCTGGGTATTGCCAGCTTTCTGGAGAGGAGACTGCTGCTTGAGACCAGCTTAAGTTGCCTCTCTTTCCTCCTTTGCAGTGATGCAGCATGTTCATCCTTTGCTGATCTTGAAGAAACTGGGTCGTTGCAGTCCCAAGAGATACGCCCGTACTCCGATGGGGAACTGCTCGCAGTGGACAGGTAATGGGCAGAGCCAAGATGTTCTGCTCAGCTCTGGCAAGGAAGGAGGTACGGAAAAGTCACTTGGAGGTGTCAGGAGAGGAGAGTTTTTCTAGCCTGATATGGTGTGGCTGGAGGAAAGCTCAGAGACCACAAGGGACGCTTGTGGCCATGGTCACAGGTGTGAGAAGCCTGTGTGTACAGGGCTATTTGCTGATGAGCTGCTCTGGGCAACTGCTGGCATAGCACTTTCCTTCCTTGGGCCTCAGCTTCCGTAGGCCTTGGCCCTTTGGGAGTGACAGTCTTATAGGGTAGAAGTGACTTCATGGCAAACCAGCGTTACAGGGTTCTTGGTCCTAAATGTCCTTGTACTGATAGGAGAGCATGGAGCTGTAAGTGTAGGTGAAGCCCCACATCACCTTCTCTTCCTGCAGCGTCATGTCGACCCATCAATCTTCCCCCAAAAGTGATTCTGAACTGGAGATCAAACCGCAGGAAAGTTTTGCTCTGGGGGCTGAATCCCGTCTGAAGTGGATCTGGGGGAAGCTCCCTCAGGTGAGTCTCTGTTCTTGCTCTTTTGCTGGGAATGGGTGTCCAAAAGACCTGCAGAAAGTAGAGGAGGCTGTGGCCAGGCAGCCTTAGGGAAATTGTCCTCTTCTGTGGGATGGTTTGGGCAACTTCCCATCCTCAGACCTGTTCTTCTGCTTTCCTTGAGGTAAATAAATTTGTGCGAGTTAAACCAGCCAAAACCACAGTGACCATTGCTCCTGCAGCAGCCACCACCTCTGCAACACCGGTCCCAGTGGATGAGGCAACCCCTCTTGTTGCCACTTCTGAACATTTGGGAAGGGATTCAAGCCCAGCAGAGCCACAGGGCATACCCTGTTCCTCAGCTGTGTCTGTAATGGAGCCAACACTTGCACCCCAGACTGGGAACAGCACCTCCAGGCTGAAGGACATCCTCTGTGCTGTCAGGGCAAAGACATTTTTGGGGGCCTACTCAGTCTCACCAGAGAAACAGAAGGGAGATGTGAATGTTGTGCCAGAGGCTCAGGCAGATGTGGAGCCCTTTGAGGGAACCACTGCTCCAAGGCAGGCAGGCTCAGAAGGCCCCGAGTCCCAGCTGGCGAGGCAGAGGAGGCAAGGTAAGGGGATGACTGGTGCTGCTTGAAGTGGTGTTTGAGCCTGCAGATGTGTCTGACTCAGATCAGCACCTGGGTTGTTCCTTTAGTGTCACTCCGTGACTTCCAGGTGTGGTGTGTTTGCTTTGCCTTCTCTGTGTGCTACCAGCTCCTTTGCTTTGAAGAGACATCCCTTAGGTGTCCACCTTTCAGTGACCACCCAGCTCCCAGGAAGTCTTTCTTGCCTTATGTTCCCTGAAGTCCATCCTTCGATGTCTCTGCTTTTGCATACTTAGAAGATTTTTCAGCAGTACAGGCCATACCTTAATTTCAAGTGTCTGACAGTACCTGGCATGACTTATGTCTTCATCCTGAGCTTGCCAAGTCAGGGAAAATCACAGAGAACCATTTATGTGCCCCCTTCACAGTGTATTTAAGGATCATGCTAGTGCAGGTATCTTGAGGCACTCCTGTAGCTGTTGACTTATGGCAGTTTTTCCAGTAGGAAAAGGCTGCCCTGTTGGTATGGTACATGGATATGCTTGAGGAAAATGCTGTTGGCTTTCTCAATAGATGCTGGGGTGATTGGAAAGGTGATTCAGCTAAGATCTCTCTCTTCTGTCTATGCATTAAGAATCCATCAAAAGTCCTCACTTGGGTCCCAGAGCCATTTATGTGGAAGACCTCTCCAAGCAGGACAGCAAGCCAGTCACTCTCTATTTCCGTGGGAGGTATGATTTGCCCCAGCTGGCCAAGCTCAGACATTTCAGAGCAATTCCCCTGGCACAAAGGATGGAGGTATGTTTAAAGCTATTGTCTGATGTCACCAGTGTTTCTTCCCTTGCTGACAGTGACACAGAGCAGAATTTGAGGCCTGTGACAGACCCCAGCAACCCTCTGTGTATGCAGCTGCCATCCACCTTGCCTGCCCACAGCCCCATGGACTCTGACTCAATGCCCACAGTTGCCCTGTCACTCTGTGGGGGCCTCAGGGGCAACAGGCAGATCTCTCATGGTAGGTGGGAGGGGAGGGGGAATCTGCAGCCCTGAAGTCCTTTCTATCCTCCAATGGCATGACACAGCCTCTGTCCCACCAGAGAAGTTCATGGAACACATGGTTTCCTACCAGCAGTTTGCTGAGAATCCAAGGCTCGTCAGTGACCCAAACCTGGTGATAATGATCAACAAGAAGTAAGTGGCCTGCTCTTCCTGCTGCTTCATCCCACAATGGACATTTTTGATTTATTTATTGAATGGAAACCCTCCTGTAGGAATGTGACCCCATCCCAGAGCATGATTGTACCAAAGTACAATCTAGGACCTGGCCATGCTGCAGGATGGTGATGTGCCCATCCCTCTTGCTTTCTCCAGGTATTACAACTGGGCAGTGGCTGGTCCCATAGTCCTGGCCCTGCAGGCTTTCCAGAGGAACATTCCTGAGGTCAGTGGTACAACACATTTACTGGCTATGATTCTCAGCAGAGCCTGGGCTGAGGACTGACCTCATCCCATGTTCTGCCATGTTCACAGAGCATCATCGATGAATTGGTGAAGGAGAAGATGCCCAGCAGGGGCAGAAGGCGTTGGTTCTCCTGGAGGAGGAGGGAATTCTCAACAGAGGGGGTATGTTTGTAGCAGTGGATATGACAACCATGTCCCCAGGGGACAGACATCATTTTGCTGACTGGCAGGACCCTGGGGATGGCCTGAGGTTCACTATGAGGACATCCAGGACCTGATGAGGTGACTTCTTAAGATTGCTACCTATCCCCTTTGGTCTGTTAATGCCTGAACAGCAGAGCAACACCTGGTAATGCAGTGATGTGGACCTTGTAGTGGTGAGACCTCCTGCTATGTGCCCATCATGCCAGGTCCCTGGGCAGCACGTGTGCTTGCTGGTCTCCCTGCCCCACCACAGCACCAGGCTGTGCTTCATCTTTGACCAGCAGTGTCCCTGTGAAGGCAGGGACTGCAGTGATACCTCTTTTGGCATTTCTGTTCCAACTGGAAGGAATGCAAAGCAGCCCCTGCTCTTGCTTTTAGCTCTGTGCAAGCAGTGCTCAGCAATAACAGAAACATCTCTGTTATCAACACTCTGTTGAGCCCAAATCCAGAACACAGCCGCATACCAGTCACTGTGAAGAAAAATAACCCAACCCAGCACACCCCTCTCTGCCTGCAGCAGCAGCCGAGTCCAGGAGAAGCCAGCGTGGGAACACGGCAGCGTGACCGTGCCCAGCAGAGGTGAGTGCCTCCCTCCCAGCTCATCTTCAGCAGTCTGGATACTCCTGGTCTCTTCTCCTATGTGACTAATTGTTCCCAAGTTTGCCTGATAAAAGAGTGTAGAAAGCTTTTTAAAGACTCTGGCTGACCCCTCCCTTTCTTTGTGCAGGCAGGAGGAAATGGAGTCATCCAGTGACAGTGAGCCCCAGCACCCTGGGGAGATGTTGGCAATGGGTGCTCCTGCTAAGAAACCTCTGCCAACCTACAAGACAGGGTAAGCCAATGTGGGCATGTTGTAGCCTGGCCCTGCTCAGCAGAGGTGAGTGCCTCCCTCCCAGGTCACCTTCAGCAGTCTGTATGCTCCTGGTCTGTTCTCCTACACCATGAGTTATTCCCAAGTTTGCCTAACAAAAGAGGGTAAAAAACTTTGTTAAGACTCTAGCTGACCCCTTCCCTTATTTGTGTAGGCATGAGGAAAAGGAATCACTCAGTGACAATCAGCTCCTGCACCCTGGGGACACGTTGGCAGTGAAAGCCTCTGCTCAGAAACCTCTGCCAACCTACAAGAAATCCCTGCGGCTCTCGTCCGAACAAATTGTATGTATTTATTCCTCCATCTTCACTGTCCATGTATGTAGGGGTGAGACAACCCTTAAACAGGGATTTCTCTACTCCTGACCTTGTGCTTTCATAGGACATCCAAATGTTTTGCCTTGTTGGCCCTCTGTAGAGTCTTGGGATCTCTGGCCTGGCTGGGTAGCAGTCTGGCCTCTGGCAAGCCTTGCAGTGGTGTGAATTGGTGCTGGTGTAACACTTCTGCTGCCCCTCTGCCCCAGGGAAGGTTGAATCTGCAGGATGGCCCCAACGAGGTGGCATTCAGCGTGACGACTCAGTACCAGGGCACGTGCCGCTGTAAGGCCACCATCTACCTGTGGAACTGGAACGAAAAAGTGGTGATCTCAGACATCGATGGCACCATCACCAAGTAAAAGGCCTTTCTCCCACCCCAAAGTCCTTGTTTTCCCCTGTTAGGGGAAAGTCTCCTTTAAATGCTCACATAAGCAGGCAGAAGGGAGCACAAACCCCACTGGGGTGCAGGGGGTACTCACCACGTTGGATGACACTAACCCGGCCTCCTTTCCTTTCAGATCAGATGCTCTTGGACAGATCTTGCCACAACTGGGTAAAGACTGGACTCACCGTGGGATTGTTAGACTCTTCCACAAAATCCACCTGTAGGTATTGCATCAGCTGAGCCCCAGGGGAAGTGGGAAGCTGATGGAGTCAAAGTCAGGGCTTCTTACTCGCTGATGCAGGCCCAGAGAGCTGCACTATCTGCTGTCAGTGGTGCTGATGCTGGCTGAGCTGCCTACATGATGTTGAGGGGTGAAAGCAGAGGGTCCCCTGGGAGCAGATGCTGGCATTACCTCCTCTGGAAGGAGTGCGTGTCAGTGGAGGCTTTGCTGGGGAGATATAGCTGAGCAGCAGAGGAGACAAGATCACCTAAGGTCACACCTGAGGGTGGTGGCACGGGTGTCCCCAGCACTGTGGTGCTGGTACCTCTCTGGGCACCCAGTGATCCTTCCCACAGCCCAGGGGACTCGCCTGCAAGCGGTGACACCAGCAGAGTCCCTGCGGAGCCTCGAGCTTGGAACTTGGCCCCTGTGGCCACTGAGAGGCACTGTGGGCCCGTGGATGGCTCCTTCTGGCGCCAAAGAGCGATGCATTCCTGGGGATTGCAGGGACCGGCTCCTCGGCTGCCTCTGGCCACCCGCAACCACCTCTGCCGAGGTGTCCCCGGCCCGGGTATCAGCAAGGCTTGGGTACAGCCCTCCACGGTTGACAGGCAGCGCTGTGAGGTGGCAGTGCTGTGTGAGGGTGCTGAGCTGCAGTGGGTGCTGTGCAGCTGGGCTGGGTGAGTGTGTGGTTGCTGGCACGAGCATGGAGGGTGGTGCAGGGACTCCCAGTGTGAGGCAGGTGGGGATTGGGCTTAGTCTGGGTTTCCAGATAAAGGATTCATGTTCTTTGTGGAACCACCTTGCTTACTGAAATAAGATTTGGTCTTAGTCCAGGTGCTTGGCTACCTCTTCCTCCTTGGAGCAAGAGAATGCCTTGCCCAGGCCACAGCTCAGACGGGCTCCCTGTGTTCTCTCTAGAAATGGCTACAAGTTCCTCTACTGCTCAGCCAGGGCTATTGGCATGGCTGACATCACCAAAGGCTACCTCAAATGGGTCAACGAACAAGGCTATGGCCTCCCCATGGGCCCCATGCTGCTTTCCCCCAGTAGCCTCTTGTCTGCCTTCCACAGGTACTGTCTTTTCCTGCACTTCCTGTATTCCTGGGCACAGCAGCCCCTTCCCCAGCTTGACCCTGAGGGATGTCCTGGCCTTAAACTGCTCTGCCCTCCTTGGTGCCTTTCATGGGAGGCAGCGAGGGAAATGCCTGACCTTGCTGGAGCTTCACTGTGAAGCTTCTGATGCACTGAAGCACAAATCACTTCCCTGAGCCCCAGACAGGTTTGGTGCCCACAGGCCTGGCCAGCTGATGCCACTGTGACCGTGCCTCTTGTGCTGCAGGGAGGTGATTGAGAAGAAGCCAGAGGTGTTCAAGGTCACCTGCTTGACAGACATCCGAAAACTGTTTGCTACAAAGAGTCCCTTCTACGCGGGCTTTGGGAACAGGCCCAATGTGAGTGGGTCTCCAGGTGTGCAGGGAGGGCTCAGGCTGGGTGGTGCTGCCTTCCTGCAGCTCTCATCCCATGCTGGCCTTCCTTGGGTAGGATGTCTACGCTTACAAGCAAGTGGGGCTGCCAGAGTGCCGCATATTCACAGTAAACCCCAAGGGAGAGCTGATCCAGGAGCTCACAAAGGACCAAAAGTCAACGTAAGCAAAGTGTTTACTCCTCAGCATCCTTGGGATGACCTGGCTTTGATGCAGGGAAACATGAAACAAACACCCAATGACCCAAATGTAACTTCTTCCTTACCCCACAGATACGAACGGCTGTTGGAGCTGGTGGAGGTCTTCTTCCCTCCTGTGGGACAGAGGAGGAGTGCTGCTCTGGCATTCCCAGACTACAGCCACTTTGCCTACTCCACTGCCTGATGTTGACTTGGATGGCTTGCCCTAACCCCATCCCAGTGGAGACCTGAGCCACAGCTCTCCTGCATGTTCTTTGGCAGGACTAAATGCTCCAGATACACCTCATCCTTCCTGTTGGCTGCTTGGCATTTTTCACTTGGACTCATGACTCTAAGGCAGGAAGCCAAGGTGGAATAACAGGGAGCTTTTTCGAAGCAACAGAGTTAGTTAGCAGAAAACACACAGTCAGCAGAGCACACAGCACATTCCTAAGGCTGAGTCGCTTCTACTGAAGGGCTACGGTGAAGTTAGTCTGACTCTACCTAACTCTACTCCAGTTGCTAAATATAAATTCCTGAAAGCTGGATCTCTTCTGGTATTTGTAGCTCCTTTAAAGCCTGGCTCTTTTTTAAAGGTGGTGGGTGTTCTCTGTTGTATTTGTTGATGAGCCTCTGACATAGCTATTAATACCTCTGGTATGACCAGTGTTCCGGACAGTCCAGCCACCTGCAGTTTGGTAGCTGAAACTGCCCACCAACTTGTAAAGGTTGATGAAGGATGCTGGGGTTTTGAGTGTTCTGAACTAAAAGCAATAATAAACAGTGCCTTAATCCAGGCTGCCTCTTGTCTGCTCTGCCCCTGTACATAGATGTGGGAGCCAGGCTCCAAGTCCTTTCTGAAACGATTGGCCTTATTCAGCTACCAAGTAGGTCCTGGGGGCAACGGGACCAACTACTTGAAAATGGCTTTTTTCCTATTTTTTTTTAATTACTACATTTAGCTAAGGTAGCAAAATTAATTAAAAGCAGAAAACAAATCCAGGCTTATTCTGTATGTCCATGGGGCTGAATGGACAGGAGGCCTTGTAAAAGCCAGAGGCCCCTGTGCTGAGACTCACTCTGAGCAGGCTCCAGCCCCTTGGGCTGCCTGGCAGCAGGGGTTGCCTGCAGCCCAGTGCACACTCAGTAGCAACAGGGACACCCAGGGAAAAGCACTGGATGAGGCTCTGCAGGCCCATGCAGGCTCAGCCCTGCTCCCTCATGGGATCCCACGGGCCAGAGCCTGCTGGGGTTTGCTTCTATGTTTACATTGCACGTCCAAAGCAACGGCAAGGAGAGTGTGACCTGTCAGTGGGACCCCTCTGTGCACAAGCAGCCTCAGGGTGGCCATGCCAACAGCCCCAAGGACCTCCAGCCCCAGGCACCCACAACCCTGCAAATGCTCCCTGTGCCCAAAGCAAATGCAAATAGAGCTGGGGTGTGGAAAATAGAGATTGCTTATTGACAGAAGAGTAGCAACAAAAACAAACTACATGATGCATTTTCAATGTAAGTATTTTTATTACAACAAAAATCTATAAAATGTATTTACATTACAAAAAGCTATATAACAATGTATGAAACATACAGAAGAGAATAACAAACTCTAAAACACATTTACAGATGAAAATGTAACACCAAACTCTAAAACATATATCCAGAGGGGCGGCATCCGTGCCCAGCATCTCCATCAGCCCTGGAGGAAAAGCAAGGGACAGGGTCACTCCAGGCAGGCACAGAGGGCTGTTCCCTGTGCCCCCAGGCTGGGACACGCTGGCACAGAGGGACTCTGCTGCCAGCCCTGAGCCTGGCTGGGGCTGAGGGCTGGGCCCCAGGCAGTGGGACCCAAAGCCTGGCCCAAAGCAAGCCCAGGGCAGGCTGGGGGTGGTGGTTGTGCCACCAGAACCCAGGGACACCCCCTGGGCACCGTGTCCCTGAGCGGGGACACCCAGCCCAGCCCCAGCCTGGCAGCAGGGCACCCACTCTGCCTGTGGGCAGGGCATGGCCAGCACCTGCCTGTCCTGCTGCTGGGGTCCATCTTCACCCCAAGACCATGTTCTCCTCCTCACCTTTCTCATCCACCTCCATGTCTTCAATGTAATCCTCCATTTCCACCTCCATCTCTTCCTCCATTTCCTCCTCCACATCCACCTCCATCTCTTCCTCCATTTCCTCCTCCACATCCACCTCCATCTCTTCCTCTCCGTAATCTTCTACATCTGTTTCAATGTTTTCCTTCATATCAACGCTAATATCCACCTCCATCTCCTCCTCAGTGTCTGTGCCAGCCTGCACAGGGAGCAAAACCTCAGAGTGAGGTCCCTGTCCCACACCATCCCCACAGAGCTCCAGCCCACCCAGGCCGTTGGGGTGTCCACCTCCATGGAATGGCACTGTACCTTCAGTGGGACAAAAGTGAGCATCTTGCAGGGATGGATGGCAAGATCCAGGCAGCAGGGAGATACCAAGACTGACAGCAGTGTCAAAGTTGTGTTTTCCAGCACACTGCCAGGTCCACTTTTACCAGAGTGCAGTGCAAACTGGATGGTTTACAGAAAAACATTCACCATGTCCCCTACAGGAATTGTCACATCCCCACAGGAAAATTGTGATGTCATGGTTTTGAATCTCTAGGTTTTTGGCTAGTCAGTTCTGAGTGAAATGGGACAAAAGAATAAGTGCCAAGTTAATTTTGAGAAATTTTCTCAGACTACCAGAA
>VXBB01003067.1:148931-165869 GCA_013399915.1 Illadopsis cleaveri | reverse complement strand
TTGGTTATAAAAACCCAAGACAAGAATGTAGAGGATTTTTAGCTTATTATAGTTGTTATTTTCTATTTCATTTGCTACATCCACCAGGTTATCATATTTTATTTATTAATTTAATATTCTATTTCTTATAATTTTTTGCTTCCTTAGAGCTGATGTGCATTCAGAAATCTCAGTATTATTTCATTACATAAATCTGTTGAGTTGCTTCATATTTTACATCCATAACAAAACATTTGTCCTGCTCCTTTTTCGCCAGTTATCACAAATACAGAGGAGCATTGAACCCACTTTCGATTCCTGTCTCCTTTTGATAGAGTGTAATCTCACAACAATCACTTTTTATTTGCATTTGGAATTCCTTTTTGTCAGCGAGTGGCCTTAGGAAATTTTTTAAGATATATATGCCCAAATCATGTCTAAAATCTAGCACTAATCACTGTTAGCATTTTGTCTTTTAGAATATTTGGAATATTTGGAGACATGTGGAACAATTGAGAAATGTTTTTTTAGACTCAAAAGCTGCTAATGTTACCACAAAACCATGTATTTCTAAGACCCTACATAGTTTTAGCCTGTGACAAGTGACAGGGTCTCAGCCAAATGCCCACAATCAGCTAAGGAGCTAGTGCAGTGCCAGGATTGCTCCCCACAGGTAATACAGATGAATTCACCCTCTGCAGCAGAGTTGAGCCCTGGCTCTGTTCAGTTTACCATAAATGAATTGCTGGAGAAGAAGACTCAGCAGTAAGATGACACACTGGTTAAAGAGCAGGAGTGGTTTCTATGGAAGCACTCTTGTCCAAAATTTATTTCTGTATCTCCAGCCCTCACACCACTAAAGATCTGCTTAGTGTGATTGCAGAGGATAATGCAGCAATCAAGACACTTTGCTGAAATGACTTCTGAGATGTGTTTACATTTTCTTTTTTGAATAGACTGATACAGAAGTTGGATGAGCCACTTCCTGCAGTCTGAGTGTCGAGTCTGTGGATGGGATTGCAGTGGGACCCACGGCTGAGGGACCTCCTTGTGAGTTTCACACTGATTGTGTAGGGTTAGTCCTAGGGCTCACCTCCCCCTTCCATGGAGATGAGGAGCCCTCTGGAGATGGACTCTTGGTAAGTGATATTTTTGTGAGGAGAATGGCACATATAATGCAGTTTTTTCTGATAATTCACGCACAAAAGGGAGTCTCAGGGGAGGAATCTCTCTTCTCTCACAAATTCATCAAATGTCAGTTGCTATAACAGCCTGTCTGCCTCAGTCCACCACACACATGAGCCATGCAAACACAAAAGCCTATTACTGGATAACTGCTAGTCTGGTGTCATTCAGCTTCCTCTTCTTTGTCATCACATCACAATGCCTCTAGTGCTTAAGTCTCACATTACCACAGTTCCATAATTTCCTTTGAAATCATTACTTAAAATTGAATCCCTGCAGACTATTTTTGGGGATAAAACAAAGGGTTTTATAAAGCAACTTCTACAAAGAGACTCTTCTCCTTTTGTCTGTTCTTCTCTGCCTTTTCATTCTGTAAGAAAAATGGATGGTGCTTTTGGTAATTCCAGCTATTTTAAAGGAAATTGCAACTGGTTGTGAAATAAGCTTTTAGAAAGATTTTTAATAGGAAGTAAAAAGACTTATACTTAAAAATATTTCTCTTTAAAAGAAAAACCAGTAATTTTCTGAAAAAATTTCAAAGAAGAGTTCTCTTTTATCACCTGAGCAATTTTTAGTGTATTCTACATTAACATGTATTAATGAATATGATTCAATAAAGATTCAGGGATGTTAATCGAATACAGATATACACATACATACCTAAATTCTTCCCTTATCTCTGTGGCTACTGGCAACATCTTTAGCTAAGATTGTCCAATCTTTGTTGAATTTTAATTCATTGCACTTAATTTCTTTATTTTTTTATAGTCTGGTGGTTTGGGGTGTTTGTTTGTTTGCTTGCTTGTTTATTTTCTTTCCGGAGGCTGATTTCTTTCTTTTTTTTCCCCTGACTCAAGCTTCCAGCAAAATAACTCGGCCTTCCGCCTTCCTAGGGAAGGAATTCTCATATAACTTTCCAATATCTTCTTGGTGGCCAAGATCTCACAAGATCTCAGGCTTGACTCTGTTCAGTAACAAAAACATTTTTACTATGAGGAAAATGAACGAGAATGACTATTCCCTGATGCTCTAGTTCCAGTGAAACAATTTCACTATTACTTATTTTCACTGAAAAAGTAAAAAATGCTTTTTCTTTTTCCTTTCTTTTCTGTTGTTTTCTTTTCAGGCATTATCATTAACTGTAAGTACTGTATTCAATTCTTCACTTTATTTGGGTTTCTGGAGGTAAAAGGTGAAAGTGTAAGCACTTTTTTCTTTTCATCTGAATGTAGTTTCCCTACCTTTCTATAATTATGCAAAGAGGAAAGTTTAGCCTGTGAGATAGCATACCATTGGGACTGCAAAATAGGTTAAATAAAACATTAATTAAACACTTATCTCTGACAGAATAAGACTTTCAAAAGGGAACAGGGAGCTGTACACTATTAGGAGGATTTGTCCCAGGATAGCTCCATGTGAAATAACCTGTTTAGGAGTTTTGTGGGGGACTACAGTTTGTTAACATTTATAAGCCATTCTCAGATTTGACATATTTTGGGAAGAAAGGGACACAAGATGGTAAGAGCACCTGAGTCCAGTCCTCCTGTTGTTGTGCAGAGCTTGAGCTGTTTAGAGAGCCGAACCCTTGGTCTGACCCCAGTGGCAGACCCTGCATCAGGATCCTCCCGTGATCACAGGGGATCATGACAGGCACAGGATGAGAAGCTATTCATATTGAAAAAAACAAAGATGTTCATTATCAAACCAAAAACCTGTGATTAAGTTTTGAAATAATCCTTTTTGTTTGTGGCATGCTGTGTCAGCCTGTGTAAGCCCTCTTCTGATCTCCTGTAAGCATGATCAGGATCAATTTAGTGTTTATATAGAGTAGAATGAGAGAAATTCATTTCCCTAGAGGGAAAAAAAAATCAACCCAACATAAAAATCAAGGGCTGCACAGAGAACCCTACTAGTGGTTTAACCCTACTAGTGATTTTTCTGAATCAGCTGAACTTGCTGAGGTAGAAGACTTAAATTCAAAGCCTTGGTCTGAATCAGGCAGAGCAGGGATTGGCCTTGGCAGCATAGCCTCCCAAAAAAGTTGCCTAACTGCTGCACTGTAGGATTTCAGAGGTACCACCACTATTACTCAGTAATTCTGTGAGTGATTCCCAGATTTTACGCCATTCCAAAATCAAAACATACTGGAAAATATTGATAGAATTGATGACGGTGTTTATTTAAGGCTTATGGACTTTAGCAAGACTCTGACTCTCAGCACCCTCTAGCTGGGACTATAAATGAAAAATGTATAACATATCTCAGCAGGCTTTGCTACTGTTCCAGAGGGTTGGCTGCAGGTCTGTGACAAGTAACTAAATAGGAGTAGGCAGTAACTGGAAGGAGTGGCAAAAGTAGAGATTTGAGGAAGACCTGGATATCAAAAAATAATGGGAAGTGACAAAAGAGAGGCAGCAGATAAGAGAAAATTTTTATTACTTTATTTCACTGAAAAAGCTTCCATAGTAAATTTTAATTCACAGGTAATTTGGAAAAAAACAGAATTCTTTGTTTGATGCTTAGTTTATTCACCTGCTAAAATGTTAACATCCAGCCAGATTTTATGGTTTTAGAGAGGGGAATTTGTCTGTTTTTCTGAGGCTGAAGCCATTTCCAAACCAAAATAACACACTTTGAAGTCTCTTTGTGCGGAGAATGCTGTAGAAATTCCATTTGCTGAAGGTTTTACAGAGGTACCAGTTGTACGCTGGAGTACTACCAGGTTTGTTTAGGGCTGGTTTAATGCTATCACTGCTCTTTGTCTTGCTCCATTAGTCTAGCAAAAACCAGTGATGTGTTTGATATACTTTGTCTAAAACCATCAACAAAGAGAGTTGAACCTTGTCCATGGATTTTGGGTGAACAACTCCACAGCCAGTTCTGATTCTGGCATCTCAGAATTTGGTTATGGTGTTCCAGAAGAAGTCAGTTGCCACAGTCTCAGAGGCCTCTGAGGAAGAGATGTTGACATCAGTGTTTCTGTCAGTAAGTGCTGAGCTGCAGAATCTGTCATATGTTGCAGGTTATTATTTTTGTGAATTTGCAGGGTAACATCAGCCTCACACTGACAGAGAAACTGGTGAATGGAATTTGTCTGGTTATCTCTTTCCTTTGTGACTTTCTGGTACCACTTCTGTTCACAAAGCCTGTGGGTTCCCTTTGATTGTTGACATAGCAAATATTTCACAATACCAAGGTCAATGTGCTTGAAAATGCCATTTTCAAACTCCTCTGTGAAAGAAAGAAAATTTCTTTCTATATTTTTTTTTTTATTTCAAAGGATGTAGCGTTTACCACAGATGTTGTATGAGTATATTACAGTATATCAAAAATTGAAAAAAAAGTGCACCAAAAACTTTCACTAAAAACAAAAAAATACTTGAAGAGGGAATTACACATGTATCCAAGAAGATATACAGTGGTGCTAACATTTCACAGACACAGCTGTGCAGTTATATGCAGGCTTTTGGATTTTAAGTCCATATGTTATCACTCTCTTGCTTCTTGAAACTGGGCAACTGCTTCCACTGAGGTTTCACGGGATAGAATGTCTAGATTTGTGTCTCTGACTCTCAGTGCCAGAGCAGGAAAAGAAGCACGTTTCTGAGAAGCTGCATGGGATATGTTGCTGTGTGCATATATTTTAGAGAGATATTCATGACCTGGAACTTCTGTTTATGCCTAGAGTGTCTCTGCCCCTGGAATACCTGTCATAATTTGTCACTGGCTTAAGGGGATCAGTTTTAAACTTGTATTGCACCTTTGGGGGCCTAATTACATTCAAGTTTCACCAGAGCAGGTATCCAAAAACAGCACAAGGAATTTAAAGAATCACAAGAAAATAAACTTAGAGGAGACTTGAAAGACCATCTGTCCATCCTAAAACATCATGAGAGTCTTAAAACTCTACAGTGAGTAAATCTTCTCTGGGATTTTCCCCATTGTCAATCATTTGCATTTCAAAAGAAAGAGCTGTAGCCCCTCATGCCACCCAAACTCTTTGTCTGCTGCAGTAACAGAGAAATCCTATGGGGAATTCTTGTGAAACAGCTATGAATTAGATTCAAAATACTGTTTCTTTACTTTCTATATTCTTTCATGAGCAACAGTAAGGCTGAGTGAGTATTGCCTTCTTGCATTTTGCCTGACAACTTAGCTACGACCTTGCAAACTAAGGCACCCATCTGTCATTTATAATTCATGTATCACCATCAGTTTGTAGAGGGCTAGACGGTTTGCCCTATCTCTCTATCTAGGAAGAAATAAAAACCAGCAAAATCCTTCTTGATTTTTTTTCAGTAGAATTGTTACTGATATCAATGATACTATTAGTTATTTCTTGTAAGCCACTAGCCAGACATTCAAGGAAGACAGTTTTCTTCTCTGCAGCTTATTTGAAATCAAAGCAGACTTCTTGTGCTTCTCTAATAATTTCTTTCCCACAGGATGGGATAGGATGGTTGATGTGATAGAATATCTCAGTGAATGATTGGTTACTTATGGGCATCTGGTATTCTAAGTGAAATTGTCTGAACAATCTTTTAAAAATCCCAACATATGGAGGAGCTGTCAGTAATTTTAGAAATCTGTCATTAAATTTTCTAATAAAAGAGAACTGCAAAGATGGTAAGGGCTACTTTTTCTTCTTGCTTCTTTGCTATTTATTTGCTTGTCTTTTAAAAGTATTTGTGTGAACTGCAGCTCTAAAATTTAGATTTCCCAACTAAACTAGCTATTAATGTTGAAAAGTAGCAGTTTACAATTAAATCCATCTTTAGTATTTCACAGAATCAATGAGCACAAATCTTGTCTTTGCTTTAAATTTGGTTCACTTTTCTAGGGACAAAATTAGAAGGACTAACAAGGGCATCAGAAAGCCTAAACCCTCCTCAAAGCTCCTTTGGATGGGATGCAATACAGAACAAAAGATGGGGTAAAGAAAACAGAAAGAAAACAGAGAGTCAAGAGAAAACTGATTTCCCGTTACCCAGCAGATCAATCAATGGCAGATCCAAGAAGTAAATCCGCATCACCTAGTTTCTAATATATTGTTTCATGTATTAATTGAGGTGACCAACTTAAGCCAATCCATACTTTCTCTTCTGAGAGAAGCCAGTAGAATTTACTTGGCTAGGAACATACCTGCCCATGAAAATTGTGTGCAACATCCCATCTAATACATGTTCCCAATTAACCTATAACCAGTGTACCACAACCTAGTTTACAAAGATTTGGGCAGAGGACACTCAAGCAGACACTTCTGATTTAATGTGGGGATGAAGGAGCTGCCGCTTTCAAAACTCTTGCCAATGGATGGGTTTTTTCAGTAGTCAAAGGCTGCCTAGAGATTATTCCTGGACTATAATGGAATCATTCAACATTGACAACATACATTAGAACATGCTTGGGTCTCCCCCTTGCCAGATTTCATCCCTTAAAACATTTAATTCTAAACTGGATCATGGGAGAGATCAGATTTAAGCACCAAAAGCAAAAGTTAATGAAATAATATTGTTCTGAATGAAACAACAAAATTATGTCAGTAAAGTTTGTAAACATTTTACCCTTTTTTGAGGTTTCATTTCTGAGATACAAGTTCTATGCAAATTTCAAGAAGAGAATGAATCTGCTGAATATTTTAACACCTTCCCACATGCTCTCGAAGAACATTACGACTTCACTGGAAAATTCCATTATGAAGACATACAGTATAAAATTTCTTGTGCTAGAAAAGACTAGTACATCTCTTCACAGAAAGTTTTCAACTTCATGCTGAAAAAAAAAAAAAAAAAAACCATTGGTTACAGCACATATTTGAGGTACAAAGATGAATAAGCTACCGAAACCCAAGCAAATGCACAGATAAAACCTCAAGAAGCATTGCTGCGAGCACCCAGTGACCCTCCAAGCAGTCCAGTAGAAATCCCCCATGTGCCCAGCGCAGACACGTGTCCAGGCACCCACATGAGGAAAGACTGGCTAAGAGTGCTGTGAATGGCAACCTCACAGAGGCTGGGGAAGAGTGCTGCTCTGTGGGCCACCATTAAAGGAGCAGGGAGTGCCACCTGCAGAGCCCAGGCTGCTGGCATTGATGCTATTGCCAGTGAAACACTGAAGCTTCTCTACATCAGCAAAGCCATATAAAAATTTTCTCTAGAGTTCCATCAGAGCAACAGCTGGGAACCAAAATATTCCAAAAGTTTATCTGAAAATAAGAGAGAGCAGAATAAATATTTTCATTTCCTTTACATAGTAGGAATAAAAACCGGGGAGGTGATGTCTTTAATTCCGTAAAATTATTAAATCTGTTCAGCCCTATTTTTCTCTTTCATAAATTTGGATTAAATATGTTTAAAATCGGGATTCTTCCTTATTCCTCTGAAGTGGACAGTTGCATCTCTGACTAGAAAGGCATGTCAGACAGAAGGCTGTGATGAGGTCCCAAATTTAAATTTCGTGTGGTAGAAATATACACAGGTTTGTTGCTTTTTAATAGTGATAGACACTCCATATTGCTATGGTTGCATACTTACACAAAAACTTACATTCACAAAAGTAAACTTTTCTACATAAATTATACTAAACCCATCATGTTTTAGCTAGTTCATAATTAAAATGTGTTTCCACACCTCTGGAAAATGCAGTATAGGAATAGTCCGCAAGAAGAAAGATATCTGCATTATAAAGTAATTGTAGCTATATATATGCATGTCTTTTATCTTGACAGATTCTAAATGGCTTTTCCAAATAAAAAGAAATAAAAAAAATGTTCAATATTAATTGCCAAATAAGTTTGAATTTAAAATTAGATAAGCTAAATCCAATTTATTATAATGGAGTTTATCCAGGACATGCTACCTCTTGTAAAGAAAAGTCTTTGTTGATAATTATAATTGGTTTAGTTCTGAACTTCATACAGTACATGAAAAATACACTACATTCAGATCCAAGCAACACTGGTTTCTAAAAACTAAATAGGATGAATTCTCTTTTCAAATTCTTACTGAGAAAGGAAGGATTCTTCATGTCCTGTTCTTTCTAGATATATTTTGCTTGACCGGTGTCTCTTTGCTCCTAGTTGCTGTTGGTTTCCATGTAGTCCAGTGTGCCGCATTTTCACAAGCACTTTCTTATAAAGTGCTTTGTCTTCCTGTCTCCCTTTTAAAAATACTTTCGCTTTTCTCACAGCATATTGGGTATTGTATTTGGGTAACCACCTTTAAAAATCTGCAATGGCAAATCTTCCTATTCACAGGGTACAATTCTACGCAAGTTCAGCCTGTCCTTGGTATTTTACTTCACAGGAAATTTGGAAACTATTGCTTAACATGCTTTTTTTTTTTTGCCTAAACTGTCTGCACAGTGCAGATTTGTTTCTAGTTTGTCTTCCTAAGTCATCCTTGTCTCCTCTGACCCTTTTCCCATAAGCTCTGTCCCCTGCCTCATCTTCTCTGTGTCATGGTGAAGCTGCCATTTAACTCAGGTTTTGCTGAACTGTATTGTGGACATCCAGAAAATCAAGCACCTAGTGATTTGGCAGAAAAGGCTGTCACCTTTTCAGATCTTAGTGTCATCTCTTATGTCATGTATTCCACTGGAACTGAGCAAAGATGCTGAATGATTACATCTCAACAAGAGCAGCTAATTAAATATTTACTTGGAAGACAGCTTGCATGCAATACAGTTCACCTCCATGAAGATCTGCCTGATTTCCCATACCTGTGAAGTGTATTCTTTTCTCAGTGTACAGTGGAAATATACATAAAATCCCCATACAGCAAGAAAATATTACATCCAAAACTATGCATCCAAAAAGTAGCGGACTTTTCTGATGTTTCTGACAATTTAGACACTTATTTTATTGTATCTTTAAAGACAGCATGCATTTTCATTTGAAATGTTACAATTCAAAAAAACAATTAGTCAAAAGACTGTGTTGCTTTCTCATCCTGTTTGAAATCAGTATTCAATTCACAGTGTAGTATGTAATCATAATAGAATGTGATACAAAACCAGCACAGCAGTAAATATTTATGATGGTTTTGAAGGTTAGTAAGTTCTTCAGACATTCAGACAAGAATCCAAACTGTGTGCCTTTAACTGAAAATCTTCAATAAAATACTAAACCTTCTATCTCTGCCTCTGAAAATAGCAGCAGCATCAAAATAAATTTTAGATAGAAATCTTGGCAGAATATCATCCTAAGAAAGCTGGGATTAAATACACAGAGTGTAAATTATATTCACTAATGCTCCTTTGAGGTCACAGTCATGGTCACATAGGCATTCTGTTCCCCAGCACAAAAAAAGAAATAGAACTTCCACCAGTGCTTTACTAGTCAAAAATATAATGAGCTAATTTTAGTTTTTGAAAAAAAAGTTCTTATAGCTATCTTTTCAACAACACAAAGGCGGTGTAAGAAAACAGAAATCCAGGAAAATAGTTTCCACAATGGAACCACCATTAAATAACAGGGCTTTTGTGGGAAATGACAACTTTATAGCTTCACCTACCCCAAAGGTGATTGTTCACCTGGCAAAACCATCTCTGTATAAATATGATCTCTGATTCAGTGTTGCATGAAGTCAGTGGCCATGACATATTTTGGATTGTCTATTGACTTCCCTATCTGATGTGTTGGAGTGTTGCAAGTTCAGATTGCAAGTTTAGTTTAGAGCTTTCAGTTGGCAAGGTGGAAAGTAAAACAGCAACTCAGAAAATCCACGTTAATAAACACTGTAAACAGTGAAGTAGTAGGTATGTAAAATAGAAAGTCAACATTTCTTTAAATTATAGCTAGCTTCATACATACCAATAATTTTTAAGCTTTCGTAATACCAGGCAATTTACAAATACTCATTCAAAATTTACTACTCATGGTTTGCATCTAAGTATATTATTCAGATTAGATGCTATAATGTACAATTTTAGAGTTGCCACTGAAGCAGTTTATGATCCTGCAGTCTGAGCAGTTTATTGGTTTATGCTTCTTAACATCTTGTTTTCATCATATTCAGATGACAATGTCCCATTCCTTACCCAGTTATTGACTGAGATGAGGAGAGGAGTGAACATGAAGAGGCTATGAAAGAATCATCATGTATACAGTTTGCTAAAATCACGACACTCATTTATAGCAAGTATGAAACGATGGAGTTGGAGGTCTCAAGGGGAGTGAATAAGTCTGGAGCAGAGCACTGACCCTGGACTTCAGGCAAACAGACTTTAGATCGATCTAAAGCTGTTGAGTGTCATCCCATGGGAAGCAGATCAGAGGACAGGAGTTGCTCAGGAAAGCTGGTAGTTCTTTAAGGACAGACTACATCTGGGAGCAAGAATGATCCATTTCAATACTCATGAAAACAAATCGACATATCAGCAAACTGGTGTGGCAAAGCTGGGAGTTGGTGGTGGAACAATATGAGGAAGAGGGAAGCAGATTATGAAGGAGGACTTTAGAAACATTTCGCAGACATACAGGAGTGCTGTCCACAAAGCTAATGCTCTGCTGGAGGTGATGTTCACAGAGGAGAGAAAGAGCAACCAGAAGAGATACTAATTTTAGTAGGAAAAGGCCAGGTAGGTGGGGCTGTGGCTGAACAGCGTATTGGATTTAGTGACAGTGAGCACAGATTAGTCTGAGATAGTCAATGCCTTCTCTGCCTCAGCCATCATCACAACGTCTCACAGGCCAATAATAATAATAATAATAATAATAATTCATAATGTTGAAGATGGTCTAGCCCAACATCCCTGCTCAAAGCAGAATTACCTACACCAGGTTGCTCAGAGCTATGTCCAGTCAGGTTTTCAATATCTCCAAGAACAGATATTCCACAACCTGTCTGGACAACCTGTTCCAGTGTTTGACCAATCTCAACTCCTGCCACCAGAAGTAGAGTTTTATATATGCTTAAAGGACATTTCCTGTATTTCAGATTGTGCCTGTTGTCTCTTATGCTATCACTGAACATCACCGAGAAAAACCCGGCTCCATCTCCTTTACTTCTTCCCATCAGATATTTATACACATTAGTAAAACCACAGAATGAATCCTCATAGAGTACATCTCTGTGAGCATGAAGGTGAAGGTGATCAGAAATGGACAGAAGTGATTTATCAAGTGCAAATCATGCCTGACCAAACTGTTTGCCTTCTGCAGTAAAACAGAGAACCTCATAGCCTTTCATAATAAAATGAGTGTATTTGTGGACAAGGAAAGAGCACTAGACATAACTTAGCTTGACTTCAACAATATTTTCTACACTATTTTCCACAATACTTTTGTATCCATGTAAAGAAGCTTTGATCTCTGGGTAAAGAAGAATGAATGGACAAGAAAATGGGTAAAGACACAGTTGAATGGTCAGAGGGCAGTAGTAATATACCTTACCTGGAGGCCAGTAACAGGGGGAGTACCGTAGGAGTCTGTCCTGGGACTTGCCTTGTTTAACACTCCTATCAGTGAGCTGGAGAAGCTTACAGACTCCTTGTTCATCACGTTTGCTCTTGACTCCAAACAAAGGAGTGGGGGCAGCTCCTATACTTAAGCACAGGGCTGCCATCCAGAGCAATTCAAAGTAACTGGGGGAATGGTGCAGTGGGAACCTTGTGAAATTCAACAAGAACAAAAGCAAAATTCTGTATCTAGGGCAGATGAACCCCTCCAAGCTACACAGGCTGGCGCTCAGCTGTTTGGGAAGCAGATCTGTGAGAAAGGCCCTGGGCTTCCTGGGGGCAGTAAGCTGGACGTTGGGCAGAGCTGTGCTCCAGGAGCAGAAACAGCCAATGGCATCTTGGGCTGCATGAGCAGGAACAGAGCTAGTGACTATTTCCTCTACTCAACACTCACTGCAGCAGACCTGTATAATACATCCACAAGGAAGACATCAGGGAATTGGAGACTGTTCAGCAGAAATCACCACTGTGGTGGGAGCTGGAGAATTTGTGCTGTGGGGAGAAACTGGGGGAGCTGGATATGCTCCTTGGAGTGGAGATAACTTTGGAAATACCTGGCAGCAGCTGCAGCGCCTGTAAAGAGTTCACACAGGGGACAGAATTGGGCTCATCACACTGGTAGAAGGGTAAGAGACAACTGACATGAATGGAAACTAGAGAGGGTCGCAGCAGATGTAAGGAGAGTTGAACACAGTCAGGCAGTGTTGTGGGTTGCCCAAGAAGATTGTGCAGTTTCTGTCCTTGGAGGTTTCCAGTCCCTGAATGGATGAAGACCTGAGCAGCCTGGTCTGACCTTAGAGCTACCCCTGCTGTGAGCTGAAGGTTAAACCAAACATCTCCTAAGGTCCCTCACAGTCTGACCGCTCCCCTGTTCCTCTGATTTGTGGTAAATAAAAGTTTCTTAACGTTTGGCAGAATGGGTCAAATGCAGTTATGGGAATAACTGCTTCATGACTTCATCTGTGGCTTTCAGATATTTTTCCTGTTAGAGTCATTAGCATTTCTGACTTGTTTTTCTTGTTATACAGTCATCCAGAGATCAAAACAGACTCAGAAACTCACTACAGAATGCATAAATAATAACTTTCTAGGCTGCAGTAACTCATTGTGGGGCAATGACACTTTCAAGAGGGTACAATATTGGACACTGTTTCTTACTCTGCTGAACATGTTCACTAGATTCTGAGTATGGAAGCTTTGAAAACATAATTTAGAGTTCTACTTATTTCATTAGGGTGCCATGCATTTGCATTAATTTGGTTTGAATTGATTCCTGGCAGACTGATGTATCACAGTTGCCATTTATACTAAAGGTGGCAGTCTGTCTTCTCCTTTTCACGTGACTTTATTACTCAGTACAACAGAATTTGACTAGTCACTGAAAGTAATAACAATTAGTTCATAGAGAAATAAATAAAATCACATATAAATAATATCAATGAAAAAAATATATCCCTGTATTTTAAGCAACAAAACTTCAAGTACCCTTAGGAAAATTCATACGGGCCAAGTCACCGGTGGAATGTGAACAATGCCCTGCTAAAGCCTTGCTTCTTATACACCAACACAGCAATGTTTTTTTCATTGTTGCCTTTCAAAGATGAAACAGATGAAAATAGTACAAGAGTACATTTATGTAACACCATGTCTTCTGAACATTGTCATCTTGTTCTCCAAAATTCTAAGCTTTAATACTGACACGCACATGCGGATTGTGGGCACAGTGATTCATCAGTGCAAGAATGAAGAATGAATCATCCCAAAATGATCATGGAGGAGGTGGATATGGTGGTACAGGAGGGCACACCAGAGGCAGCGTTCTGCACCATCTGAAAAACATGTGCAAGGATGACTGAAGTACTCTCAGATGAAGTCTCTCTTGGAGTATTAAAATTAGAGCAATGTGATTTCTCTATAAATCTACCATATAGAAAAGTATATTCTACAAATAAAACCAAATTTTCCATCCAGAAAAGGCATCTGGGATTGTTCTTACATTTCTACTTTCTCAAGTGATCTTTATTTTAAATAAGAGTGTAAATGTGGGAGTTCCACCTGTGATGACCAGCAGTCTTACCTTGCACCATGCAGCATGAATGTTGTTATCTAGCTGCCCTCTGTTGTAACTAATAATGACCTTATAGCATCATATCCAGAGAAACCCCATGAAGAAATCATTTTCAGCTGTACATTTCTCTTCCTTACATCTGTCAAGCCCTGGAAAGGAACAGTAATATAGAGTCTGGTCTCATGACCTGCTGTTAGTATGGGTTCATTTAACCCAATTGCCTATATTACTGTATATCTGTTTCTTATTTCCACTTTATCCCTCTGTATATGCCTTATAACTGACAGATGTAGTAAATGACAGTGCATTTATTCCTCATTCATAGGCATATTTCCCATTTCCATCACTTTTGATGATTCAGGTTAATTTTTGTTGATACAATCAAGATACAGATGCAGAATTAATACACAATAATAATGTATTTTGAATTATGAACATTAACATTTCTTTTGTGAGTATTTTTCTAATTAAGTAGATTAAAATACACCCTTTTATTATTTTTTCTGTGGCTCCCCAAGTTATTGGCATGAAATTCCTTTAATATACCCCACTCTTGAGGAGCTCAAAAAATATTGCTTAATCTAATAATATAAGAGAAAACAAAATCTGGTTAATTCCAGTTATAGTAACAAGTCTTTTCCTAGAATAATGTTTTGATTCTTTCCGATAGAATTCTTATTATTTTTTATGACAGTCATTCATTAAATAAAATGCCAGTATTGGGCAGCCAGGAATTTACAATCCTTGTGGAAACAGCTATGTCCATTTTTGATCCTGTCAATTGTTCTGGAGTGAGATGTGAAACAGACAGGGTTTCAGGAAATGTAATATCTTACGTTAAATGATACCATGCCCTAATATTCAGCAGCATGTTATTTGGGCAGCAAGGAACACTGAACAAAAGTTCAGTCCACTTTTAATGTGTGACCATAGTCCACACAACTAAGAACAACTAAAGGGTACGTGAAATAACATTTCATACAAGGGCCTGAGGCAGCAACTGAACACTTTACATAAATTTTCTCACTGAAAGTAAGAAGTAATTGATAAATTATAGATAAAGTTGGTTGTTTTGGTGAAATTCTTTTAATTCTTTTTTTTTTTTTTTAACGAGCCTTAAACTGTAACAGACTAAAGCTCCATCTGAATCTGTTTTGGCTCTGGTCATAGCTTCCATGCCCAGGTGTTTTCCCTCCTCTAACCTTTCAGAACTGCACTACAGCAAAGAATATAGCAAGTCAAATGATTTTCCAACAATTTTTTTTCAGAAAATATGGCTTCATGTATACAGAAATATTGTTTAAACTTCTCAAAGAGGATCTGAAGGTGAGAAAGTTATCCCAGTGTAGCTAAAAAGGCTAAGGCAGTGACAAGAGATGACTTAGTCAAAGTCCCTACTCCAATCCTAACTTGCCATCAGGACTTAAATTTCACCGTCCACCGTATTAGACAAGTACATTCAAGATTTCTAAAATGAAGATGTCTTCTGGTGTCTCTCCTGGTACAAGTTCAGTTCAATTCGGTCACAGAAACAAGCAACAGACTTTCAGAGCAATAGCTGAATTTTCTGGGCGGCAGTAACATTGAATGGTGAGAGCATCTGAAGGAGCCTGAGTGTCTTCACAGGGCTTGGCCTAAGCTTGGTCACTGCTCATCTGCCTCATCATGTCCCACTTATGACAGTCATGGTTCTCATGGGGTATCCTAAAGATACCTCACAGCAGATCAGTAAAGAAAATAAGGATTCACAATCTTTTAAAAAGATGGAATCAGTCTCTCATCTAGATGCTCATGGTTTTAAAGTTTTGTTTCTTATCTCTGTGGTGAGATATGAGACATTAAGAATCAGTAATATGGGAAAAGCAGCAAATAAATTCACCTTTAAACAAATAAATGTAAAAGAACAGAGGTTATCAAAATAAGGGTACTTTAAAGGAAACTGTTTGTTTATTTTAATTGTACATATCTTGCCCTTTGTTCTCTCTATTAAAGGGCAACCTCAGCTGGTGTAGAGAGAAGGGCATGGGGGAACTGAGGGAGATGAAATGCTCATCTGAGTCATGCATGAACTTTGTCTTTCAGAATTAGTAAGACATTTTTATCTAATCTCCCAGATACTCTAAAGGGCTTACAAAAACATTGCTTACATACTCAGAGCTTTAAAGAAGATTGCATTAGTTAGAAACCCAATACATTATTTAGTCAGTGAATGCTATTTATAAGACTACAGCTATCATCACATTTATAGAGCTTTCCAGCCCTGAATATGTGATATACTATCTCTCTGCCCAAGTACAATGGCTAGATAAATGAGGCCCAAACCAATGAAAACAAAGTGTCACCACAAAAGTTTGGTACTTTGAAATCAGTGACAAATTGCCTGTTCACTTGATTTCACTGGGACAAGGATTTAAACTAGAAATATCACCACCGAGTAACGTATCCATCAAGTACCAATTGAAAATGTTCATTAATCATTTCCATTTGTAAGAGCAATCGTTTCTGATCCATTTATTTGGGCATTTCTACAACATATTAAAATGAGTAACATGCGATGTTTCAGAAAGGCAGTAAAACAGAACCAATGAGCTTAGTCTGAGTCTGATAATTTTAAGGACAATTTATTCATCCTACTCCTTGTTACATAATAACAGCATGGCTAGACAGTCATTCCTTCTCTGTTTTCCCCATCTGCATGGCTGCTGTATTTACCCTATGAAGGGCCAGACTGTTGAATACACACAGATTACGTTAAATAGTGAGAAAATTGTTCCAGTGATTATCCGGCTCCTCAGATGTCACAATTATTCCAAAGATTCAACAGCTGCTTCATGTTTACCAGTTACAGCTACAGACTGGTCAGTAGAAAGAAAGACTGAATTTGATTTTTCTTTTTTTTTTTTTTTTTTAACTGTGGTACATTGCACTCAAGCAAACAGCCAATCGGAAAATTTAGCTAAAGTACTGAAGTAAAGAATTGAAAAAAATCTTATTCTCTAACTTGACATTCAAATCAAGTTAATATAGGACTCAGTGATTGGGTTTGAAGGAAACCTAATTTCCAGAGATGCCCTGACTTTCTTAGCTGTTGAGTCAAAAATCAATTATTGGAAACAGGGCTGATCCAGGGAAACACAGCTGTCAATGTTAAGTTGCTGTCTGCTACTTTATTTCTCCCTGCTGCGCTGGTTTCAAGTTACTTTGGTGCATCTTATGACCGTAGTCTAAATCTTTCTCTCTCTTTTTTT
>VXBB01003067.1:92998-136654 GCA_013399915.1 Illadopsis cleaveri | reverse complement strand
ATGTGTGAAAACAAGTTTATGGACTTCCACACCCAGGAGTTTGTTTAAATCAAAAGAAAAAAAAATCTTAGCCCTTTTACATCCAAATAAGTTTTATTCTTGTCTTTTATTAAATGAGATTTACCAGAATTTGAACAGAAGGAGCTGTATGTTCACCTTCATGCCCTCTTTAAGTAGTGAGTGTTTGGAAATTCAATGCCAATTTTGCTCTCTGGTATATTTCCCCACATCAGTTTCTTTAGAGTAACTGTTTTTCTGTTGGTGCATCCCATCATGACCTTTCAAACTGTTATTAGATTACTTTCTTTCTTCACTTGTGTCCTCTTTCTGGCAATTTTCATCCAAACTAGAAAAAGCTGCATCTGCTGTTTTCATCATTCCTTTTTGTTAAAAAAGATTTCATTTTGGTAACAAGTTATTTTCCAGGTCATAGTGGCTGTATCAATTTGCTGAGTTCTAGTTCGTACATTAAAAGTGAGTTAAGCCAAGCTACTTAAAGAATTAGCAAGGAAAAACAAAGAAACAAACAAACAAACAAACAAACAAACAAACAAACAAACAAAAAAACCAACCAAACAAACCCAGAACACCATCAAAAAGAAAAAAAAAAAAAAATCCCAACATCTTCAAAGGTTCTTGCATTGGTTTTAATATCAAGGCTTCAATTTTTTTCTCACAATTTATATAATATTGATCTTATTTTGTGGAATAGCAGGTACTTAGTTTTTTGCTTTAACAGATGGTAAAATAAGTTACAGCAGCTTGACTGATGCAAGTAAGAAACTGTACCAAAATCTATTAACTGCAGGTGTGGCAGGGTGGGGGCTTGTTCAATTATATTTAGTGGATGAAGAGAGACAAACACAACAGTGGTTTTTTTCAAATTCCTTTTTTCCAGAGTAATTAAGATGACATTTATTTTGTGTATGCCTTATGGTTCCTTCACAACTGAAGTGATAGGAAAGCTCTCCAGAGTATTATGGAAGAGCAGGAGTTATTAATAAACCTAATCTTTCGGAACAGACTGTTGTATCTGCCGTGAAATTTGAGCATATCCTGACCACTCTGTCCACAAGACAAGGAAGGGTCCCTGACCTCCTGTGAGGTTTTCATCTGAACTGTCAGCTTCTAAAAAGCTGTGCTTATGTCCCAATGAAAGCAGAGTTTTACAAGTTTTCTTTGCTTTTCCTCTGTAATAGAAGCAATGAATAAATTAGGCCTGTTAGTGTTGGGGAGATTTTAGAAAGTTAAATTAGTAACAGGAATTTATTTGAGCTGTTTGGTGCCAAATTGCCACATAGAAAGCATTACTACATTGTCTATAATGATTGAGGCACCTTGCAAATGAGGTCTTGTCTGTTTATGATGAGCACTACATCTTTTGGTAAAAAATATGGGGTTGTTAGTTGTATAATGGTCTCTAACATAATTGAGTGGGGTCATGAACACATTCCCCACAAACACAATTGACTTTTTTGGGACAGAGTTGCATACACTAATGTGATCATTTCCTTATATTAGTATGTCATGGACAGAGTTTCAGAATTGACTTCACAGAATCACAGGATTAACTAGCTTGGAAAAGACCTTTGAGATCACCAAGGTCCAAGATTTGCCCCAAAGGACCATTTGAAGACCAGTCCTGAAATCTTTTCCCAAGAGCTTTCCATGTCACCAATTTCCACCCTGCCTGGGGAAGACATTTCTGTGCCTGCCACATGCGTGGTGCCCTTGCAGCTCAAGCACCAGAGAAGCCTTACAGTGCTCACAGCAGTCCCTACCTGTGTAGAGCCTCACAGTGGGCCCTGGCAGCAGTCAAAACCCATTGCTATAGCTCTGTTAGAAAGCATTGTTAACCATTCCTTTCACACTAGTGTAGAAGGACAGTCACACACCTCAGCAGTCAAGGATAACCCATTAGAAATGCATCCATACATTGGACTAGGGAAATTGAAGGTATTAAGATAGCATCATGAAAAGCAACTCATAAATGCAAGCTTTTAAATCAAAATATCTGGCTATGGTTCTGCCATAGTAAGCAATATTGTCCATACTGTTTTTAGCTCAGGACATGGCTGGGAAACTCTGCAGCAGAGAGAGCATATCCAATCAATTAATGGAAAATCAGTTCAGAAGTTGAAAAAAGGAGGACAGATTTCTGGCTATCAGACAGAACAAATAACAGTATTAAAAGTCTCTGCTGTATTTGGCAACTGATTTCTGCCTCTGAGACAGGAGTAATACTGTCAAATTTTATCATGTATCACTGCAAACACTTCAATATGTGGAGTCTTGACTGCTGATGTCGTTGCTGACCTGTTACTCCTCCTGATCACAATGTCACCCTCTCATTTACGGAAACAAAACAGTTTCTGTGACAACAGATCAGTCCACATTTCAAGAATGACTAAAGGTTTTGGGACAATCCAGCAGGGAAAATTACTGTTGATCAATTAAAGATCAGTTAAGAAACTTCTGCACATATTTTCAGGGATAACTGAAAACTTTAGGCTTTAGAAATTACTTCCATTCATTCTAGGGACATTACCAAGAAAAAGATGATTCTATAAGGACATGTGTGGTATGTTAACCTTGTCTGGCTGCCACCCAGATGCTCTCTCACTACTTCTCCTCTCCAGGATACAGAGAGAAGATGGAAAGGTCATTGGTCGAGATAAGGACAGGAACATCACTCACCAGGGAAAAAACCCTCAGCTCAGAGAAGATTTTTAAAATTTATTGCCAATTGATAACAGAGTAAGTACAGAGAGATGTGGAATGGGTGTTGTGGTCAGACCATGACACTTGTCTCTACCATTCCTTCCTTGTCCAGAATAGGGTCTTTCCATGGTATACAATCCCTTGGAGAGAAGTCCACAGGCTGCAGGCGCTGTCAGGAGCCATGTCTCCTTTGTAAAAACCTATGAATATGTATGCAAAATACAGTATTAAAACAGGAGCCTTTTCTGTACACAGTATGCACAATGTTTTGGAGGAGATATCCCCATGTGCATCCAGCTGAATAAAGAATATCTCCTTCTTAATACTACTCTGGTGTTAAGGAGTTCTGTTTTTACTGGTTTTGGTGGCAACCCCTGACTGGAATAACCTGGAGCCTGAGGAGAAAGTTTTGGACTTGTTTTACCTCCAAATTTGGTTCCTCCTTAGTGATGTCTCTTCAAACAAAAGCCTGGAAATTGGAAATGTTTATGCTGAAAACCAGTAATTTGTAATTTTTTTTCCCTTATAAATAGTTTATGTTCTTTAATGGTCTGATGGCCTTCTTTAAGAAGTTTATTAATGAAACATAATGTTATTTTAGCCCATATATAAAAAACTGATGGAATTAGAATAATGTAAATAATTTGACTTTTTGTCAGAGTGTGTTCTGTAGTATCTTGCTGGAGAAAGTGAAGTAATTTTTGTCTGGTAGAAATGTAGTGGTGTGTTTTTGGTTTTATCAGTTTTATGTATGTATTTATTCCTTGTTTTATATTATTTTTTATAAGTTGTAATGGTTTGTCCCATGTCACCCATGTTTAAGCCTTCTTGGTTTTACCCCAACCCTAGTTATGTGTCAAGCATAAGTTATACAGCCCCTAGGTCTTGTCTACCACTTTGGGGCCCTCTCCCAAAAGTCTAGAAAGGTCCAGTGAGGGTCTCGAGCGGTTGGACAAGACTTTGGCTCTCTCCCCGCCTGAGTTATTGATTTGTTACAATATGTGTCATTTACCTGCAGAGCCATATACACATGATCCCTGATTTGTCCTTAGCTGAACTAATCCTCTCGTTCCCTGCCCCAATAAAAGATGTTGCTTTCGGGTGCTCCCAGTCTCTGCTAAGGGTCTCTGCTAAGGGCTCTCTGCTAGGGGGTCTCTGCTAGGGTAGACACCCTGAGTTGAGGTTATCTCCACTGTGGGATGAATAAAGCCAGTGGTTGAACCCTGAGCAGACTCCCTCCTTCTTTCCTGCTGTCGTCGCTTCACTCCTGCAGGCAAACCAGAACCCAAGGGATCGGCAAGGTTCATCCAGCTACCGAGCCGTGCCCTTTGCTGCTGTGGTGCCAGGGCTGGCCGGGGCAGAGAGACACTGACGCTGCGATATAGAACTTTCAATTTGTAAGCCAGAATCACTCAGAGAGATGGAGAATATAAAGAGAATTTTTTTGTTTCTCAACAAGAAATTTAAATTAAATAGAAATAGAGTATTAATCTAGATAACAAATTATCCTTTTAGAAAATATACCAACTGGTAATGCAAGAAAATGTTTCAAAATGTGCTAAGTAAATTCAACACACTGCAGAATTCAGCATACTTCTGCTCAAAGCATGCTCCTTATGAAGGTGGCTGGAACTGTAAAAGACATGGGTCCTGCCATAATATCTTTTCCCAGTTGCATCTGGAACAAAAGACAGTAGTGCACAAAGCACAGCAATGATTAACCTTTGACTGGAGGACACGAAGATGTGTGGTCCTTCTTTGTGATTCATGAAATGTCTGACCCCATTCAGGGCTTAAACCAGTAACAGTATTTATCTACTACTTATATCAAAATCTGAAGTAACAGAGTTTTTACCCACATTAATAATTTGTGTTTATTAGAAGAATAGATCTGCTCTCCCAGTACAAAATACTAGGAGTATTGGGATTTTTCAGCCTGAAAAAGAAAAGGCTTCATGGTGACATAATTGTAGCCTTCCAGTGTCTGAAGGGAGCCTACAATAAAAAATTGAGAGACTATTTATAAGAGCATGTAGTGACAGGACACGGGGGAATGGGTACAAACTGAAAGAGAATAGGTTTCGACTAGATGTTAGGAAAATATTCTTTAAGGTGAGGATGGTGAGGCACTGGAAGTGGTCGCTCAGAGAAGTTGTGCATGCTCCATTTGTATGCAGGTGTTCAAGGCCACTTCAAATGGGACTTTGAGATCCTGAACCTGGCTTAGTGGAGGACCTCCCTGTCCACAGTGGGAGGGGTTGATGATCTTTCAGATCCCTTCCAACCTACACCATTATGATTGATTCTATGATTCTATGATTCTATGATCCTATGATCCTATGATTCTATGATAATGATATGGTCATTTATGCATTTTCCCTGAAGATGACTTCAGGGTTTAATTCCTGCATTTTGAGAGTAGGAATAAACAGGTGTAAAATTACACATACCAACTTCCAAAACCAAGTTTCAAGGGTCCAAATCAAACGTGAAATTGTTGTGCCAAAATGGAGGACAACATGAAACCTACGTGCACACAGTTAGTATATGCATTTGTCATTTAAGCTGCTGTCCTAATGCTTTGCATTACTATCGAAACGAGGTGATATGTCTATTGAAGGAACATTATTACATGGTTGTTCTTTCACATCCCTGGAACACTGTAAGCAATGAAATTAGAAAAATTTCTTGGTATTCCTGTAATTAAACATAAAAAATAAAATTGCAGGCAGTTTTATTTCAGACATTTTTCTTATTTTGTACGCTTCATTGTGAAAATGTAGTTCTTTCCCCCCCTTGTTGCTGATTATCTTTTTCTCTCTTTTCCTTTTATTTTTAAAGTGCAGCAATGTACTTTTTTTCCTAAATCTTCAAATAATTTAGTTCAAAACAAAGAGATATCTTTATGTAAAATCTTACTAAAGAAATCTCTGTGGATTGATCTTCAGTGAGAATGACATTTGTAGGTACAGAAGTTTCTTGTTTGAGCTGTCTGGGGCAGCAGCAAGCAGCCATCATCTGCATTCTTGGCAGTAAAGAGAAAATAAGGAGAGGTGAGGATCTGGGCTTTTGATTTCAGATGAGGGAAAGGAGTGTTCCCTAATAAAGGAGGAACTTTCTGCTCCACCCACCCCATTTGCCCCCAAAGTAGTCCTGGCACTGGAACTGGCTCTCAGCTTCACCTACCTTGTTTTGTGAGATTAGTAAATTTAATAGGGTCAGAACTCAGGTCTGTAAGCACAGTCCTGGGGCTGTCTGTAATGATTTATTGCTAGCATTCTCCCTGCCGTGGTTTTAGGCAGACATCAGACCACCATGGAGAACACTCACTTAGAGTTCAGGGAGCAGTAATTGGGACAGGGATAATTCTGGAGGCACTCTGGATAAAGCCACTCTCTTTTGAATGAAAAGGTGTCTATTCTTATCACATCATGCCTTACTGCTTTTCTTCTGGGCCAGAGAATGAACTCAGTGCATCTTTCCAAAGTGCAAAAGGCTTGTCTATAAGCCACTAAATTCATTATGTTTTATTTTAGACAGAGTGGTGTAGGGAGCACTCGCACAATCAAACATATGTGGAGCTGAGGAGATGGTAGTGTCTGGTCTGGGAGCTGTAGTAAACAGTTAAAAATAATCCAGTTGCCCAGTTGATACCTCTCATTCCAGCAGAACAACAAAATCCCCAAGAAGAATGTCTACATGTAGACTAAGTTCCAAGGTGTAACACTTATACTTGAGGATTTTATAGCTTTCAGAAACAAATCCATAAATGGAGTATTTAAAGAGAAAATTAAATGATGTTCCCAAAGAGAAATTAAGGGGGTTTTAGTACATGAAGTGATCCTGTGATCACTATAATATTAACATTAAAGAAAGAATCAAGCAGTTTGCATTGTTTATTATTCAGAGATTGTCCTTAAAAGTGGCCTAATAGGCAGGCCAGATATCCAGGGTCCTTGTCAAGTATTTATTTGTTAAAACTCATAGAAATGTCACTTACTACAGCAATTTATGGTAAGTATTGACAGGTGTGTTATTTTGTTATTTTTATTTAATCTGTGACCTGTTCAAGACAGTAATTTGCAAGCATATCATAGTGACTGACATTGCAGGGTCCCCAGAGCAATTGCTTTTGAACTTTGATGTGAAACTGCAATGCCTCCACTGAAGTCGGTGTAACCAAACAGATCTGTATGCACTGAAGAATTCTTTCTTCTGCCCTTTATTTTTACAGTTTCTCTTGTCTATGAGGGATTTACTCTCAGTATCATTGTCAGGAACTGAGAAGGAAAATGAAGGGTTGAATACCTTTTTCCTCATATAACTTGCTTTGTCTGTGTATTTTGCCTCTTTACTGCAAAGAGACGGACAGTTAAGGGACCCAAATAATGTGTGTGTGTGCAAGTATAAACATGGGGGAAGCGCAAACATACAATAGGGAACATTTCTGAATGCCAGAAAAATGAATGATGAATTCAAAAGTCATACTAATTATGTCAGTCTAAGTTAGATGTGCAAAAAATCTCATAAAGCTTTATTTTCATCAAACCTTACCATGAAAGTAATTGAAGACATTTAGCTTCCTAGTATAGCAAATATTCAGTCTCCTAAAAATAATCTGTTGTACAGATAATTACCACTTGGCTGAACCATTGTTTATGGCTATTAGATAATTACTCAATTGTACAGCTTTAGATACAAAAATGTTCTATACCTCCTGATGAAGAAGATCAAGTTAAATGTTAAATATGCAAAATACAATATTCAATTCACTGACCATATTCTGGAGTGGTAATAATCACCAAGAGAAATGGTTGGTTTTCTGATTTCATTGCTATCTTTTTTGTGGAAGGAAAAATATGTTACATTAGTAGGCTTCACTTCTTAACTTTATGAGTGACACTTTCCTTTTTCCAAGGGATAACAGGTGATACATAAAGTAATAAAAGATGTGTCCAAGCTAATCAAAAGTACTGAAAAAAGAGCTGTCAATGAAATAAAGTCCTGAATTTTCTTTGGCAGTTGTGTTAGTCCCTCAACGCTCCTATACTACTACTTTTGTGCTTATAAATTTTTTATTTTATAAAATGCTTTATCGCCAGTTAGAAATCAGCAATCCTCAAAGGCAGTTCTTTCTCTCAAAGAAACTATTTCTTTGTATTGTTCTCAACTAACCCAGACTGTTTGATGGGATTCTCATTCTTCTGTGTTACTATTCAGGTGTGATTTTTCTTTACCCTCAAACCTTGCATCTAGTGGTTGACCTAATTTCAAGGGGGATTCAACTTATATATTATTTGCTTTGGTTTTCATTAGTACAAAGTAGTAGATATTATTTGGCCAATCAGTTCATGTATAAGACCCAGTCAGGCACAGAAACCTTTGTAATACAGACATGCCTGATAGTTTATATCTTCATGATTTGTTTTCCTGCACTTCAATTTCAATTTAGTAACTCCCAAGATAAAGCATATTTTTAATCATTTAATCATTGAGGAACAAGGAAGGGTAATCGACACAAATCTACAAATACACGGTAGTTGATCTGCCGGTTTAATAACTGTTGTCTTCCTCATTTTTGTGTATCCAGACACTCACATGAGAACACACCCTTCAGTGCAGGAGTGGTGTGTTCACTCAGTCATCAGTGTCCTGTTGTGCAGATGTCACTGAGCTGCTTTATTAAATGCTCGTTATATCTCCAGGTATTATTCTTACTAAAAACAGCCTCTACAAAAGCTGCAGTTAAAATCACAGGGTCATAGAGGTCTACCTTTGTTACAAACTTCACCATAAATGCTTTTTGTTAGATTTTTGAACAAAACTACAAACTTTGTGGACGCTATAAAAACTCATTAAAATGGAAATGTAAACATTAGAACAAATTAGCATGGCTTGTCTTAGAAAAGCCCATAATTAGCTGTATTTCTCAGCTTCAGGCTAGTCATACTTTATTTACACAGCGTCACAGTGGTTCAGCTTTTTGAAAAGCTAAAGAGTTAAGAAAAAGTTGCGTAATTTATTTTCTTGTCCTTTCCCTAATCAGTCAATATTATGGTATGTTTCAAATCATTCAACATCCAGCAAATCATATTTATCTCATCTTACCACAAGGGTTATAGTATTTTCTTGTTCTCATACATAGCTGGCACTGAGCATTTTTTACAAAAAGAAAGCCATTTTACTAATTAGGATAATTTTATTTAAAATAGAAAGTACTTTTGAAAGACATTTGTGTGCTGCATTTGAGAATGAATTCCACAGCAATGATCAGCGATCAACAATATATATGTTTCTTCCTTTTCAGATAAAAATATTTTCTTCATCATCAAATGCCTCATTGAACACAATGGAAATTGTGATTTGAAAAAAGAGAGAAAGGAAAGTGAAGTCTGGAATGAGCAATTTGTTAAAGGTGATAACAGTCAAATAGAAGACATTGCTGAGAATTCGTAACTTTTTTGTAATTTGTAACTTGACTGCATGTGGAGGAAGGCAGAAGTGAATGAACAATACTTTTGCAAGAATGTCTTCCACCAGGAATACAACCAGAGCTGCTGGGACTGAAATGGACACCATGACAGACTAGGAAGGAAGGTCCTCACGTGAGAATGTTTGCCTCAGGAGGAATATCCTCTTCCACCTGTCATTTCTTCCCTCTCAGCTCTTCTTGCCTGAAGAAAATGAGAGGAAAAGGAGTAGGAAAGGGAATAAAGGGTAGAGGAAGGATGACAAAGTTCTCTAAATCCATAATTACATTTCACCAATGCTTCTTGTGTGTAGGTATAAATGACCAATCTAAAGCAAGAGTATGAAGATAATTTTTAGCAGTGGCTTAGCAGACCCATGACCTAGAGTGCAATATGTGTCAGTGTAGAAGTGATGAAATGAACAAAATGACTGCCTTTGCCCAAGCTAAGGCCTGATCTTGAATTCTTACCCACAATTATAAATATCTTGGTTTTCGGTCTGGTAAGCTCAAGTCAGTATGACACTTTCTGGGGAAGGCTGCATATTTTTGAGCAAGACGGCGTGGATCTGACTCGCAAGAATAATTCAAACTATGAAAATCCCAGATCTTCAGCTAACACCTCAATTTTCTTTCAGCCATAATTACCCACACATGCAGAAAATGCTAATGTCTTCAACTTCACTTTTGACAACACACTGCTTTCTTCTCCTGTTTCACAACTTCTCCCTTCTCCTCTATTATTTATTTCAGTGGCATAAATTAAAATTAATGCAGTTGTTTTCAGTTTCCAAGTGTCTTGATCCTTCAACTTTCTTTTTCAGATTTGTGATGAAAAGTTCATTCATGTTTTCTGCCTATCCCATGTTTTAACCAAAGCAAATTACTTCTCCCTGTAAGCCTCAGCCCAGTGAAAAAAATGATTGAGGTCCAAGTCCTGAAGGGCTGCCTGAATGAGCATAAGGCTACACTGATATGGAGAATTTCAGAGTAAGGTCAGACTTTCTGAATGAGAATTGAAAGGTCTTATTTCAAGTCCACTTGCTTGGAAATAAATTAAAATCTACATTTCCCAAAGAACATGGAAGGATGCATCTAATTTGGAAAAGTAGTGCCACACACTCAGGCAATCTTTTTGCATCCTAATGGATCTGTGCCATTTGGGAGTGTAAAGAGAACAATATTACAAAAGCTCTGACTTTTTCTTCTTCGCTAGCTGCAGCATAATACTAAAAAATAATCATATATTCAGATATCTGTACTATGAATTGTTCCTGGGACTAATGTTTTGGAGGCTTTTTTCCTCATGGCTAAGATTTACCCAGATTTTGGTAAGACATCTGTCCAATGAAAGAATATTGAGCCCTTCCCAAACTGCAGGGATAGTAATTCCAATAGTTAATAACAAAAGATGAAATAATACATACTGAGCTAGGCTAGCAGAGTAATTATTGCCTCTTAATGAAGCTAAAGTAGAGAATAATAGGCAACTTATTTAAAATTAAATTATATATTTTTCCACCAATGACAGCCACTTTCTGCACAATACCACCACATATGAATCTGAATACATTTGTCCACATTCTCTTAAACATAAATCATCACTGACAATGACACTAACAATATAGTAGGAACATCCTCAATCTGGTTAATGGATGAAATTCAGTTTGTGCAGAGGGCCTGAATGAGGCCTGGCAGGAAATATGACCATTGCAATTTTAGATAATGAAATAACAAGGGATTCCAAATATGCTCAGAGAGTGTATGTTCAAATTCCTCTTGAATCTGACATACTACTAGTCAAATATTTTTCTTTAATAGTTTTCAGAATTTATACTGTGGGCATATAGCCATCAAAACAAAGCAAATTAATTGTTGTATATTACATGTTTACTGTAAATGGTCCCCGAACCGCAGGAGCTGAGCATAGATATGTCCCCAAAACACCATTTATTTTTCCTTCAATGAAGTTTATTTTGATTTTTGACACAGTTTTTCCATCCAGGATTTGCATATTAGACTGTGCTGAGAACCTCTTCTAAAATTTTTACTCCTGTCGAAGCCAATGTTTTGAGATGACTCAATAGCAGAGGGAAGTGCAGGTCTGGGGCTGGTTATGGGGAGGGCATTTCTGAGCAGTCTCACCTGCCACTGAGCGCCTGGGGAGAACATGGCTGTGCAACACAGTGCAGACCTTTGCAGGGAGCAGGACTGTGAGTCAGGCTGGGAGAATATGGAGAAATGGGCCTGAGCCTCTTTTAAAAACAGCACTGATGGCATTTTAGTTAAATACTGTTATTAAGTAGCACTAAAGAAAAAATGCTGTCTTAACTCGTAGGTATAATTCCTCTCTTATCTTCATGCATATGGCATGTTACATAACATATTTTTTAAATGTCTTCTGTTTTTTAGAAAGGAACTGATTTTTCTAGATTTAGTTCTTAGGATACAGTAAAAATTTCATAGGCCTTGCTTTCTTTGCTTTTTTTCATTAAAATTGTTCTTTTTCCATTGAAATTCATACTTAGTGAATTGTAATATTTTTGTGCTTTCATTTGTATTATGTAAGTTACATAGATGATCAATTTGAGATGCAAAAGGGTGCCTTGAAGTAAATGCAGCTGGATGGACATATTTTCAAATACTTTCCCAATGTTGTAAAAATTAGGATTTGTAAAACGAGATGTCAAAATGTAAATGATCTACTGCACCAAAAAATCCAAAGCATCGACCCCATTATAATGTAGAGTCACAAGCTATATGGAGCTTTGGAAATTAGAAAATATCCATTCATACACTTGTGGTGAAACCGATGTGAAACCCAAATTGCAGCTGCAGAAGATCACTTCCTGCACAGCTTACTATATTTATATTTCTCTGCACAAGCTCAGCCAGTTTCTTTCAAAGTTAAGCCTAGGATAGGCTTAATTCTGAGTGACATCAAATCTGTTTGTGATGTGTCTTGATGAAGTCAGTGGAATTATGCTAGGGTAAACTTGGTATAAGAGTCCTTAATATTAAGTTCTGGTACATATAAACTGTTTTGGAATAGTGTATCTAAATTGTTTATGAGGGACTTTTAAGGACATTTTCTTCTAAAAAATATTTCATTTCCAACACTGGTGTCAAAAACTTTCTGTGACATTCAGTCTTTTGAGCTATATATATTTTAATATATATGTTAAAATTCTGTATTACTGTCACAGGATTTTGGTTTTGTTTTGTTTTGTTTTGTTTTTAGAAAGGATCCCATCCACAGAAAAGTTCTTGGTAAGAAAATGACTGAAATTTTAATTCTGGATGGGGATACAGGAAGCAAAAGGTATGGAAACTGCTTCTTGCTGTTGCATAAGCATTGGCTTACCATCTCATTTTTTAAGGACTACAGAAGTTATGTCCAACTACAATCACTACCTTTTGTCATAATGTTGAATACTCTTACTGAAATACAGTGAAATGAGTGATCTTTTCCAGAACAGCTGTTATTACGCATTGCTGAAATGCTAGGATTTCAGTTTCCAGAAGTATTCATTTTCTATTTAAAATTTCTGTCTTTTGATACCTATACTATTGTAATTTCAGGCTCCTAATTTATCGATTTCCAGTCCAAATCAATGCCACTTGTTTTATATTATTGCAGAGCTTATATAATTCTTTCCCATGCCAGCACGTTATACATTTAAAAGAATGGGTTTATTGCCATATTTTCTTTTTTCTTTTCTTTCTTTTTTTTTTTACTTTTTTTTCTTTTATTTTTGAAAACCACATGAATCAGACTATTTTAGTTCTTATATGAAAAAAGCTCAGTTCCCTTGATAATTTTGACAGTTCTCTCATCCAGCTCTCCCAGTCTGAATTTTTTTCTTCCTGAACAGAATGACTAAAATTTCACATGATATTTCTAAGGATGTACTACCATAGTCACTGTGACGTGATTATTTTCATATCTCAAATACAAATGTCCCAACTGATGCATCCTGCAATCTTTTTTTGCAGTGTCAAATGGATGCTTTGGTCTTGTGATTGCTAATGTACTTTTTTTCCTCCGCAAATTCCAAAACTGAACTCTCAATTTACAGCCCAAAGTTTTGGGTATGTATGTACATAATGCTTATTCCTTGAGCTGATATATTTAGTTCTATGTACATGATTCTTATACTTGAAGGTGTCTAATTGTTTCTCCTCATGTGTACTACTATTATTTGTCTCCATGTTGTCTCTCACAGAGGTATCATCAGAGCACCACCTTTGCACGCTATTGTTTTTACTGTGGTTTTCATTGTGAAATTAAATGGAGCACTCCACAGTTTTGCAGCAGCATTTCTCAGTCCTCATGTAGAGTTTAGCAAAACTGACACATGTTGTTGGCACTTTAAATGTTTGCATAAGAAAGTACAAAAATGTCTCATTGAAACATTCACAGCAAAATTCTTGAGAGTCCCTGAAAACCTGCACTGAATACCAGGAATAATATTGAAAAACATTAGCTGTGAAGTGTTCTCTGTGCTCATTTTTCTTCTAAACTGTTTAACATATTGTGCTTTATTTTGTTAAATTGACGTAGCATATAATGTAGTAAATGTAACATAGCAGTATTAATATTCCTACTGGGAATGTAAAGCTTACATTTCCTGTTTAGGATTTGATGAGATATGAGCAAAACACATATACCTAGTTCTGCTTGAAGCAGTTCTTGCTGAGATATTTTGATATGCTGCAGAAACAAAGTAATGGTATTTTTTGTGACTGGAACTGTCTCATTCATGACTGCAATGGTGGGTACAGACTGGGGCTTCTCATAGAAGAGCCAAATGCAGATTTATTAGGTTAGAAGTGGGTATATCCTTGTTTCTGTTCAGTGGGTGTCTGGGCTATAGAAGAGATCCCCAAAATATTAGAAACAGAAGCAAACTGCAAGTAAAGTTTCCTCTAAAACAGCTGAAAGGTGAGACCAGATGTACCACTGACAGCACTTCACTGAGTGAGGAGGAACCTCTTTTCTCCCCATGCTGTAAAATCACCCAAGAGGAGACAAGTAGAACCTGAGCAGGCACATCAAATTGGGAAGATCATAAACTGACAGTTGGGATGAGAAAGGGAAGAATAAGTATGCTTCTGCTAAATAATTCCCAGATAGGTGAAAATTCAACAATTTCAATCCCATCTGTCACTTATTATTTTTTATGTGTCTAAGACAACAGAGAATGATGCATCATCTCTGATCAAAACTTTGCTGATATTGCCTATTTAAAAAAAACAACAACCCAACAACCCTGGCTTGGGAGATTTTGAAGAACCAAAGGCAAAGGGAAGATGGGAATCACATCAAGACTCACAAAAAAAGTTTCACTTTCCTCAAAATTTACACACTAAAATATGTATCTTAGAGAGCAGTCCAGTGTCTTCGTTGTTCATTTGAAATATTTAAATCCCAGAGGCCAAAGATTTATTCAATTTCTTCACCCCAATTAAAACTTATTTATAACAGATCTATTGGGAATTAAGCACTTTAGAAAAACATAAGGGCTGAGTTTTGACACTGGATTTTATATCCTTTTTTGTTCACTCCTTTGAATAGAAAATGGCTTCTTTGACCACCAAGAACAATGAATCGTTCAGGTGATGTTATGATATAATGACTGTCATGATATACAGGTCTCACCCTTTTTCAGCCCACTCTGGCTGTTACTCTGTTCACTATACTGTGCACAATTTTGGTCTAGCCCATAGCAATCAGAATGAAAGTTGACCTCCCTTAGACCGTGCATCCCCTCCAAGGTGCTTCCTCAAGATAAGTGTCCCAAATGTGGGACACTTGGGCTAAAATACCCAGTGATCCAACAGTGACCAGCAAAGTTTCTCATACTTACCATATCTGCCACATTTGCCCTGTTTTGTGCAGATCGAAGTCACTGCTGCGACTGTGTGGTTTGTCATGGTTTTTTTTTAGTGTTGTTTTTTTTGTTTTGTTTTTTTGTTTGTTTTTTTTTGTATGCCCCAGCATTCTACTTGTTTTTTAGATATCCTCCTTTTTTTTTAGATATTCTCCTGTTTGGCAACATGGTGTAGCGTTCCAAGTAAGACTTCACTAGTAGTAAAAAGAGAACAGGTTGGCTACCTCATTTTTTTTACACAGACCATACCAAAAAATTTGAGGCAAAAATATAATTTGCTTTTATGAACCTGTATACATCTCATACCCTATTTTGTTAACCATTATTTTGCCTGTGTAACTTTTCTGATTTCATGACTTCAGGTCTATTTCAAAAGCTGACTTTTTATTCTTGTTCTGATCTTGATCTAAAGGGTTTGCTAGCTCTTTTTTATACTCACAGGGTATTAGCTGCAAACAGCATAAATTAAACCTTTATACCATTTTCTGTTACTATGGAAAGTATAAGATATAACTGAGCTCTAAAGAGTCCCCCTAGAGCTTTTAAGATGCCTTGAAATGTTGGTGATAAGTATGTGTTATCTGTGATTTTTTTTCTGGCCAATTGCACACCTATCTGATGAAGATTTCATCTTCCCCTCACTTTCTCAATATGCTTCTGAGAATCACATAATCACAGAATACCATTTGAGACAGTGCCAAGATTTGCACTGAAGTCAAAATATCTTACATTTACCACCTTTTCCAGAGCTTATTTGGCTTGATTTACTCTGGAGGAACTACAGTTTTTATCACTGTCTTACCGTCTAGATACTTAAACTGATTGCCTAATGATTTGTTGCAGGGATTAAATTTAAGTGCTGTGAGCTATAATTTTCCATGTCCTCCATACTCTCCCTTTCAAGGATAAATAATATGTTTGGTATTCAGTTTTTCACAATTCTCAAACATAATCGCTAGTGATTTAACTATTACATTGTCTAGCTCCTTTGCAGACCTAAGGTAAATCAAGGCTTCCTCACTGGGATACATCTATCTCATCTAAAACATATTTAGCTCAATGGGGAGTCTTTGCACATTTTATTATTTAAAATAATGTATTTAATGATCTGGAGTTGTGTATCCTCACAGTTTTTTGAATCTTTTATGCAACAGAAAGTAGTTTAATACGCAATTATACAGAGATCACTGTATCCTATACATTTAAAATTAACTTCTGCACCCCACATTTTTATTTGTAAACATGAAGCAAAATATCTACAGACTGAATGCAGTACAGTTCATTGCAAGGGTGACCCACTAACCTGACAACACTTCAGGGTTTGTGCAGTTGTCCAAATTAAAAGGCAATGAAACCCATTAGTCTTCAAGGTACATACAGAACCCTGAATTGTAAAGACTAGATTTTAATCATCGTAAGGCAAATCAGAACATGACCCCATTATTCCAGCTGCTGGCTTGAATACCTCCTTTAGGGTTTTGTTTGTTTGTTTTTGGTTTTGTTTGTTGTTGCTGTTCTTGNATTGTAAAGACTAGATTTTAATCATCGTAAGGCAAATCAGAACATGACCCCATTATTCCAGCTGCTGGCTTGAATACCTCCTTTAGGGTTTTGTTTGTTTGTTTGTTTTTGGTTTTGTTTGTTGTTGCTGTTCTTGTTGGTTTGGTTTGCTTTAGTTTTTTTTATCTTTTACTCTTTCTGCCGACAGACCTCTTGGTGCTATCACTGTGTTTCTCCCAGACCATAGGCAATGTTGATGAGATGTTGTATCAAGAACAAAAATGAAACATTCAAGGACACATTCACCACCTTTGATCTGTGCTGCTATAGGTGGTGGCAGTGATACCATCTCCATAGGACAGAAACATTGCACCCACACAGAGGTGTATTGTGCTGGGACTGTAGATCCCTCTCATATCCATAACTTGGCAATGAGGATGACCTCCTTCTCTTGATGCCTCCCACACACTTTCTTTAAAGCTCATAAAAGCCTTGAATACATTTTATCCTTGGAGTAAATAGTTTAAAAGCAACTGCCAGAATGACAAGGTTTATCTTTTCTTGAAGCATGAGAATTTGGCTTACTTGAAAGAATTTGCATGGATTCCTCCCTTTCTCTTAGCAGATGATACCTACATGACTGCATGAGAGTGTTACAATTTTTTTTCATTAATTAAAGCATTCAGCTATAAATATAGAGTAGGTGGTAAGAAGAGGATAGCACATAGCTGCATTGAGGTATGTCTCTGGCATACCTGAATCCTACAGCATCAGATGAAATTATAGGAATCCAAATTATAGAAAAAGCACATTTCTCACATAGGTAAGAAATTCCTCCTTGAATCATATGTGACCTTCCAAAAGGCTATAAACCATTTCTTGTCCAATTGAATTGCCAATGGTGGAAGTGAATGTTATAAGTCAAGGTACAGCAGGCACTGTTCGTGCTGTGCAAACATTACAGATGTAGGTTAAAGCATAACCTAAAAAAATGACAAAGGCAGGGAAGATTCAGAATCACACACTCAGCAAACTGAAAAGATGCAGGAAAAATACTTTTGCTATGTGGACATACAAAATATGCTGAAAACTACAATCAACTTCTAAAGATGACTATAGTGAATTTGCTGCTTAAAAAACAGGTTTTACCTTAAGAAATGTTGTAGCTTCAATATAAAAAAATGAGTGAAGATATTTTCTCAGATATTCCTGTTTTCAGTGTTGCAAAAAAATTCAAACCAGTTGCAAATATTCAAAATATTTCTTAGGTTTCTGCTGTACCAGAAGGCTAGCTACAGTTGAAGGATTTTATTAGCCATAGATACAGCAGTTCCTCTATTATTTACACCTACCTGATTAACTCTTTAGAAATTTTTCTGTTGCATGCTCTATGTTCTGAGCCAACTACCTGATAAACAACAATCCAATGAAGATTTATCTGTAGATTGATATTTTGTAGGCTAGGAACATTACTATAAAATGAAAAATAAAAATACTGTAATAAAACAATTTTTTCTACATAAATAATTTGCTGATGATTATGTTTCATTTAGATCCAAAGTAAATCTATATCTTAAAATTTAAAAACCCTTGGAGACACAGGACTTTCATCTTCTGTGCAGCTGTAGTATGTAGCTGTGTTAAAGAGCTAAGTCACCTTGAAAACAAAAACTTAGAGAAGGCATTAGAAGAATAAGGTGTTCTGTGTGTAGAATATTCCACTTGCTATAGAATATGGTATCTCCATGTGTGGCTAAGTGATGAGTCTGAGCAGAAGAAAGCTTACTCCCTATCTCCCACCTTATTTTTGAAGAAAGAATCCTGCCATTTCTTCACTACTGCTCTGGGAAAATTATTAGCATTAATAGGTAATACCTGATAACATGACAGGATATATCAAGCTATTGCACAGTATCAACCAGTGACAGTGATCTGAAAGCAGATGGTACCTCATCCCAAGCATGGATGATCAGTATTTTGCCATTACTTAATGACTGCAGAAGAAAGGGAAATCACTTTACAAAAACACAAGTTTAATATGAAAGAGGGTTCTTCAGGGAAACAGCTGTAAGGAGAAAGTGCACCAGGGTGCTAAGTTATTCTAAGCGTGAACCCACTTTCTTCATTTCAAAAAGAATATGGAGAAGACATTCATGCATGATAGAGAAACAAAACCAAAACTGTTTGTGCCTAATGTAATGGAAAATTTGTGAATTATTCACCCATGTGAATATGTATGCAAATCTGACCCTGGTTATACTACCAAGGTCAGTGCATGGTGATCTGCGAGTAAGTGCTAATCATTCAGGCTGAAAGGTGACTTTACCAGAAAAGCAATTTTGCAAAAAATCTCAGGCCATTCCCTGGTTGTTTTCTGCCTGTGATCTCCATGCTATGCTTGTTCATTTGTCAAGTTTACATTCAGGACTTTTCCAGCTAAAACATTTCCTTGTCAATCAAATTGTATTTTTGCCTTGTCCAATGTTAATGCTTCTGAGGGAACAACTTAAAATTACTCAAGCTCTAATAGGGGAGTGACATTCTCTCTAGGACATTAACAGCCAAATCAAAGTGTGGCACAGTGGTTGAATTTGAAGTACTATTCAAATTTCAAAGCCGAGCTCTGTACTGAAAATGGGTCATACAAGGCCAGAATAAAACTGAATGGGAATGATCATAAACTTCTTCATACATGCAGTCTGAGGTTTTACCGAAAGGAAGAGTTCATACAAGAAGATCTGGAGAATACAAATAAAGGAGAAGATAATATAGTAACAAAAGGAATTGGGGGGATTTTTCTTAACAACAGCAGAAATGAAGATTTGTTTGTTTGTTTAAGAGCCCTAGAAACTTCATGACATTACAAGGCACATAAGACTTAAAAGCCCTTATTTTAGACCCACTGCAAGTATGTTGGCAGAACCAATGAGGTGTGGTTAAATTACCTTTTCTCTACGGTCTGATCAGAGCAGGTGCACCTACAAGCTCATGGCAATGCTGTTTCCTTGGCCTACTTCAAAATCATCTTCCAGGAAGAACTACAGAGACTAGAAAAAAGGACTTGCTTTGTTAAATATCACCTTTTTTATGCAATAAATGCTTTTTCACTGATCAAGGATCAGTGGATTTATGTTCATTTCAAATCTGAGGTCCTAAGAATATGCTAATTTATCCTGATAAACCTCTTCAGTGATTCTCATGAAGCAGGTGATGAAAATGGAATTTCTTACTCAGCATGAAGTGACAAATTTGTTATGTTCTGAACTGTTTCTGTAGGCTGTAATATCTGGGAGAACTATCAGATAATTTTAAAATGGAGATAGAGATTTGGGATGCTCCAGTTCTAGAACTTTTACAAGAAATGTTTACAGCTTATCTACTTCTTAACATCAAAAAAGGACTTTAATTATTGATTTCTTAAAGCCAAAGACTGGAAACTGATTTGGAATAATTGTGGACTTTAAGGATGTGCTCACAATCATAATATAATAGGTTAAGCACTCAGATATCTGGGCAGTCGTCAACAGTAATCTCAAGCACAACTCTGCAAAAATCCAAACAGTTTTTAAATTATTTTTGCCATTGCTATGTGGACTTTAAGAAACTGTGTGAGATAAATAAGATTCTAAGCCGAACAATGAACAGAGAAAAAAGATGCTCAGCCAAGGCAGCAGGCAGAGAATCAGAAGCTCTGATTCTTTAACCCAAGCAATTGCTTCTTTCTTTATCTGATTTGATTTTCAGCTACCACCTTCTCCCTTTGCTGTGGACTAGCATGATAAGAGGTGTAAGCTGAGTGTTGGAGGTAAAGTTTATACAATGAATGAAAGGAAAAGGTTGAAAATGGTTGTGTAACAACATTTCCTTTTTGTGCAGTTGCCAACACTCTCCTTGAAAGAAACGCATCCTCCAGTGTGCAGTCCACAGCTTTCACCTATTTAAAGGATGCATTTAGGGAACAGGAAACAACATGACATGATTAGAATATGAGTCATACAGCCACTCTACGAGGCACATTACATTTTGTTGTTCATATTGTCCTGAAAAAAAAATAAAAATTAATAGATTAACTTGTGAATATATGAATTTGTCTGGGTAAATTCTATAACAGAAAAAGCTGATTTTAATTATTATATTCAAACCAATACTTTTGGCTGTAAAACTAATACCTGCACAGTATTTGAGCATAAAACATGTAGAGACTTGAAGTCAAAATATATTTGAATCATTTGGCAAGATAGGCTATAATACAAAACAGTGATATGAGCAAAATACTTCTTTCCAAGAAATCATTAAGTTATTATTACTGTAAAACATAGATAGTATTAAAGAACAAAACAATTTTAAAGGCAGGTTGTTACAGATGGACAATGCAACAGTTCTAAAAGACGAATGCTTAAAATAGTAAAAAAGAGGAATGGAAAACAGTCTTTAAGCCTATTTGCTGTCATGAATGTTTGCAATAAAAAAAAATCAAAATTAATTTCTGGGAATAGTTTTTTTCTAACCATTTGTAAAATATTATTTTTAAAATAATGGGATTTGATCACATCAAAAAAAATGAAAAGAAGAATTCATGGACTTTCTGTTTTGGGAGAACTGAGAAAATGTAATCAATTACTCTTCCAGAGAGCATGATGGAAGGGGACTATACGTAGTGAGAGATCAGAAAGGTTCTTGCCTCTCTGAAGCACCAACCTAGACTCATTTTGCCAGACAATTTCCCCTGTACAAGAGAACATCGAAAAGTAAATGCTTTTTTAATGTGAAGCTCTGTTTTCAATTATACAGGAAAAGTGCATTTCCAAAGCCCATTTATCTTGAATATGACATTGTCACCCTGTGCTGTTGGTTGCAGACATGCAAAGAAAATATTGATTAGAAACCAATGTAAAGTTTGTTTTCTTTGGTTTAGGAACTTCAGATAAATAAAGCAAAGTGCAGAGGGAGAAAAAACTTGTTTGACTGTGGTCCATAAAACTGAATAAGTGAAACTTTATCAAAGCAAACTCATTTAATTAACACCTCACCTGGTTCTTAGTTAATCTGTGCAAAATCAAAACCTTTTTAAGTAACATCAGAGCATGGATTATGGATGAGTAGGAGATGACCCTGAAATCTTAATAGAGCTATTTTGTCCCTGGTGGAATGGGATCACAGCATCATGACTGTCCTTAAAAATGCAAAGGAGAAATGACATCCAGGCATTGTGTTTCCATTTCAGTCAGGATAATGGAAGCCTTAAGGATGTGATGGTGGTGCTTACTCTATATATAGCTGCTTGATGTGCTCAAGAGTGTGATTATCTAGACACTTAATGGTAGTCCAGTTTGTGAACAAGTACTTTAGATATTTCAGCTAATAAAATTGCATCTTTGAGATGACAGCCCTGATGTATTTCATGTGGGCACACACAGATACTATTTGCACTCTATGAGTTGTTTTCAGCAGATAACTGAAAAGAGTAGATAGAAGTATCTACTAAGTGGGAGCTTCTTAGTTACAAATGAAGTATCTCCTTATGTTCCCCTAGAGGAACATAGAGGACTCTAAGAGGAGTTTTACCAAACTGTCCTCCTCCAGGGAAGATATTTCCGGCCAGAAGCAGCAGTGGTCCTGTAGTCCACCAGTCCAAGAACTATTATGAATAGGGAGCAGGAAAGAGAGGAGAATAGCAAATTAAGGATATTATGGTTTAGATAACAGGATGGAGAGCAAGACATGCAGATACTACCAGAGGGTGAAAAACCTCTGTTCTAATTCTTCCTGCCATGCTTAATTATTTACATAAAACAAAACATCCTTATTAAGAACATATTTCTAGTTCAGAGTATCCTACAATAAATTTGATTGGAGTCCTAATGTGGGTGAAATCCTTCCCAGGAAAGGATTTAATTCAATAGGAACCTCCCACATCCCACATTAATTCCCTATTTGTGAGACTGTGGGAAAAAAAGGAGATGATGTTTAATCATGGGATGTTTGTGAATCTTCTGTTTTCGTTCCTCTTATCTAAAACCATCTGTCCAATTTGGGTGGTTTACCCACATTCCACTATTTTTCCAGGTGAAGCAGGAATAAATTTCCCAAATTTGCTAAGATAGCACTCCTAGGAAAGAACATATTTCTGGGATACTGCTCTTGCCTTGGAAGAGTTGTTGCTTGAACCTGTTTTTCTAAGAAATTAGAGGAGCTAATAATTACTCTGAATAGACTGTTTTATTAAAAACAACAACAACAAAAACAAATCAAGAACAACTCCCCAAAACTCTCATGCATACTTTCATTAATATTATATTACAGGTCGCTAACTATATGTGCAGGAAACACATTTCAGAACCTCACAAGAAAATATTCTCCATCCAATCTAGCCCTTTTCCTTAACTTAGGCACTATTATAAAAGAAAACAGCCAAGGAAAGGCTGAATCAAGTGTACAAGTCAGCTGGTGATCTGGCTGGCATATAATACCTTCATCTCTGGTGTCACTTGATGCTTTCGTGCAGGTTCCTGCACACCTGGCCATCACACGTAACACACTGGACATCAGCTCTGACAGCAGAGCAAAAATACCAGGCAAAATAGGAGTCACCCAGACCACTGTTATAGGGGAAACTCGGCAAAGTTTGACACAAGTTGTAGAAGAGTGATGGCTGGTCCTTGTTCTTCCCAGCTTCTTGTCGTCTCTACCTGTCACGTAACACGAGGCTCGTCCTGGTACCACTGCTCAGTGGTTAATGGTTACAATCCCTGCAGGACCCAGAGGTCTATGCCTCCAGCTGGGTGGTATGCTGGAGGTCTCCTGGGCTCATTAGACTCTCTGAAGGCAGTGGGATGGAAGAAAATTGAATTCCCTCAGTGGATAAGCAGTAGAGAGCATGGCCTTACTCGCTGTGGCTGTAGCGTTGTGTGACAAATGATTGTCTCCTCGACTCTTTCCCTGTGCAATGTTACTGATACATTCAACAGGGCCATGGCTTTGTCATGGTACCAATGTAGCAGGATAGCTGGATACAACTCTTTCTCTTCCAGTCACCAGAACTGTCCAGCATGACACAACTGGTGTCACATAAACAAACGAACCATAGAATGGCAAAATCTCCTCAGCTGGGAGGGACACACGAGGATCATCAAAGTCCAGCTCCTGGCCCTGCACAGGACATTGCCAAGAGTCACATCATGTGTCTGAGAGTGTTGTTCAAACACTTGAACTCTGTCGGGCTGCTGCTGTGACCACTTCCCTGGGGAGCCTGTTCCAGTGCCCAACCACTGTCTGTATGAAGAACCCTTCCCCAATATCCAACTCAAATCTCCCCTGACACAGTTTCAGGCCATTCCCTCAGGTCCTGCCATAGGTCACCACAGACATCTGTGTCTGCCCCTCTGTTTCCCGTGATGAGGAAGCTGCAGGCTGCAATGAGGTCTCCCCTCAGTCTCCTCTTCTCCAGGGTGAACAGATCAAGTGACCTCAGCCACTCCTCGTATGTCTTCTCCTCTAAGTCCTTTACCTAGTGGCTTCTTTGCAGTCCTCTTATAAATGCTTTCTAATAGCTTTATATCTTTCCTATATTGTGGTAGGAAAGACATCAAAGCTCATCAGAGCTCTCACATCTGCGATGTGGTTGGAACTCCTAACCTAGTTCCATAGCAGCATCTGATTCTCATGTTTTTGACTCAAATGAATGTTCAGTCTTAATGTAAAATCTACAAAGCTCAAGGAGATTTAGACACTGTTGATGCAAAAATGGTGCAGAGAAAAAACCACTGCTCTTTCATCTTGTCTTTTCTTTTATAATCCTAACATTTAATGAGATTATAGTGTAGACTCAGCCCTTCTTGGTTGTTTATTTTTAATGTAAGGATTTGTAGCTATTCTGTACAGTGCAAAGTAACACCTGAAATTGTAAATTTATTTTGTTTTCATGCTTCTTACAAGCTAAATTTGGGAAACAAACAAGGTCCTTAAAATTCTGGCCTGCGATACCTTCTGTGCATATTTTAGTAAGGAATTAATGTATCACATAAATGATACCACAGAAAAAAATAGCATTAAATCCACGCACATGATAAAAAGTGCATTTCAGACCTTCTCTGCCTGCAGCTTTTCCTAACAGAAAATGCATTTTCTATGTCTTCCATCCATATAGACCTGCTGAGACACCCTGGACTGGCAAACATTCTACCTTCTTCTGGAAACAGAACCAAAATTTACCACTGATGGGTAGCTGTCTTCCTTTTTACTTCTGTCCCTAAAAGTTCAATCCTGACTCTTGGCTGAGCACTCCAGAGCTCTGCCCACAGAGTCCTAATGAAACCATGAACTCTAAGAAGAAGAGTGAAAAAGGATTGATAAACGTGCAAGTGTGCCCAGAAAACTTTGGGGAGATTTTTCTGATTGAGAAAAAGCATCTGTGTGCTGGCAGCAAAATCTGTAATTGTGATAGCAAGACTGAAATAAAATTCTGTGTGTTTAAGAGTAACAATATTGGTGAGAATGTAAAGGAGGGGAGAATTGGTATTATAGGGAACATAAGTAAAGAGGGATACTAAAATCTCTCCCATTAAAAAAATCTTTCATTTCTTCTCACATCTGATGGACCACTGCTTTACCACAGATTAATTTTTTCTAACTGTGTTTTCTTTCCCCCACTGTTCCTTGACTATATAAAGGTAAGAGTAAGGTCAGATTATTAATGTTGACAAACTCTCCTTTGCAGCGTGTATGAAAAGGAGAGTCAGAAATCCTAAAACATTGAAAAACTTGAAGTCTGAGTGGATCAAAGCCAGTATGCCTGCAATCCCTTGCTTTATTTTATGCAAATAAATTCAGATCAATGCAAATTGTTGCATTTTTGATATGCGCCCCTTTGCTCAGTAGTGTAACAGATGTGTAAATCATGGAGTGCAGAAATTTCTCACAAACTACTACCAGAGTGTTGAAAGAACCTCAGTCTTTGCTTGCTAAAGAGCAGTTCAATTTAAAAAAAAATTCAGGTAACTGCAAAATGTTCTCTCAGTGGAGACTTTTTCTTCTACTCATCTCCATACCTCTGCTTTTCTGCTTATGCCTTTGCTGTTTCAAATCCCTCTTTAATATATATTTTACCACTACACTTTCTAGAGATTATCCACTATAAATTGAATATCTACCATGCACCCTATATTTTGACACCGTGTTGAACAGCCTTTTGCCATCCTACAGGAATTTTTTCTGCTTGTATTATATCACCTAATATAAACCAAACCTCTCTCTTGGGGAACGGTATGTTTTTGACACACAGTCAACACTCAAAAAATAACACATTTTTCCCTTCCATCTTTGCCAGTAGCAATTTACAGATAAGTCCCTCAAGAAACTTTAAAGTGCCATAACAAATAAAAGTCCTGTTTAAACAATGCATTTGAGCAATAAGTTGCTTCACATGTCTTTAAGATAACAAACAATAGATTTTTGGAGGGTATGGATTGTAATCCATATAGATATAAAACCAGGACAATTTCAGCTTATGATTTCCTTGGCAAAGAAGGCTGTTTATTTTCACAAATCGTTGCAGGCACATTTCCATATTTCACAGGGGAAAAAAAGGACAGATCTACCACTGCAGAGGAGCTTTCAGAAGAGGAAATTAATCTTTTAAATGTGCTACTACTAGAGCCGGATAAGCAATTTCTTTATTGAGGAAAGTAGTTTCTTTATATTTTATGCCTCAAACTCTCGTGGAAATTATGTAATTTTCTTTAATGTATTTATGTGTAAATGTCCGAATGAATTGCCATCTAGTGCTATTCATTATTTGTGGTATATGCCTTGGGCATTTTGCTTCAAGAAACTTACTTAAAAGCCAATATCTTTTAGCATTTAGAATGTCTTTTTCAGTTATAGGCATGGGAAAAGAATAAAAAAAAATCATGTGAGAGAGCCAAGGAAAGCACATTTTTTTATTTTTTCTTGTGAAAAGTGGGATGATGGCATTTTATTTTTTCTTAAAGCAGGTTGTTTAAAGCAATGATTTTGTAGCACAGATGCATAAACAAGTGAGTCAACACAATGGAGGCGAAACTCAGGCAGAGGGAAGGAGGAGTGGAAAGAGAGGACCTGCCTTGACTTCCAGTGGGGAGAAAAGCAGAGATGAGGATTGATATACTGGTGAGAAGTCACACCTCACCCTATAATGCAGAATCACTGCAGTCATTAAAGTTTGTGTTCCTCCCTCTGGAATTCAATACCAAACAATTATCTTGATTGTCTGGCCACTTTATTATAGAATTTTGTCTGAGAAAGGTGAAGGTGGGATCTGCTCTGTGTAGTACTTTCCTATAACTTATGTAAAAAAATTAAAATTTCCAGACAGGTCCTAAGAAAGCAAGTCAAATTCATTTGGCTTCTGCTTACCATGATTCAGGAAATAGGGTTTTTTCTTTTCTTTAACAGATTAACGTCTTTGGTCTTCAGAGAATGCAGCCTTCTTGTTGCTCTTAGGCTACAGATACTCTAAAGAAAGGACATCAAGAGTGTGATAATGATGATCTGTGTAAAAATGTCCTGATTTAATATTAATAATTTAATATTTTAAATGGGACTCAGACAACTTCTAAAATAGCAATAAACAATGTGAAATTAATCCTTAAGTGTATTATCCTCAAAAGTGATTATATTTTTTTTCCTAGTGTTACAGTTCAGAAAACTTGATGACAGTTGCTAATGAATAAGGACCCAAAAATTATATCAACACTTTTTTTTTACCATTTTGAGTATAGACTGATTCATTTCTTGAAGTACATCTCTGAGGCCTGCAAATTTCAAGGCACTGCTTTGTATGTCTTTCACACCAAGTACCATGCCATATATCCTAAGCACTGTCTGCTGTGTATATGAACAGCAAGTCCCCATTCTTTCTACACCACCTAAATGCTCCTGGGCTTCTCCCCATTCTGCTTTCTCCTAGTTATTTTATATGCTGATGCTACCTAATCACTAAGTTTTGTTGGCTTCAATAATTGTCTTATTTTTCTCTCAGAGTATACAGCACATACTTTCCTAGACATACAAATCTAGCAAAAAAAAAGGAGGTAAATATAACAGCAATTTTGACATGAAAAACAAGGATTGCATTCTTCTGGCTAATGCATTTTCCTGTTACTCAGTCAGTGCTGTTTGAGGATACAGAAGACACATCAGTTGTTATTCACATGAAGCACGTCCTTGCTGTCAAGGGATTTCAGTCAATTTTAAATTTCTTTCAGTCAATCAACAAACACAGTGCATGAAAATGCTCAGATGATTACTGTGGATTAGCATCCCTAGTTCCTAGAGCTTATACAATGCATTCAAAGTAGTAAAACTAAAAAAACCTCCTGCCTTCTATCTTCATATCAGGTAACTATGCTTTGCCATTAGGTTCCAGAAGCCTGTTTTCTGGAGGGTCATGAGAGGGACAGATTTGGTGCAGATCTGGATTTTTGGAGGGTGTGAATAGAGCAGAAGACCCCCCCACATCCCAAAAATAACATTGACAAATGAGTTAATGCATCATTATCAAGTGAAGCACACACTCACTATGATGGAAAAAAGGAATAGATAGTGGAATATGTCAAAGTTTTGTGGCAGGATGTGAAGAATTTGCATGCCTGCCAGTGAAAAGAGTCCCAGGAAAAAGTGTAGGAAAGGAAAAATATACTTTGTACAATTTCTCTTTCTTTCAAAATGCAATGCTGCACTGAGAATTGCAGCCATCATTTGATTTAATGACTGTCCACACAAAATTCGTATTCACATATTCAAAAAAGAATCAGACTGGAAAACCCCTAATAAGTTAAAGACAGAAATAACTGAAATAAAGATAATCCCAAAGGCTGGGAAGCAGCCAGACCTCCCTGAAAAAAAAAGACAAAGATAAAAACAGAGTACTCCAGAGAAGCCTTGCATACCTGCTGACTATTTGGAAGGGTTTTCTCTGAGTCAGATACATCCATTTGCAAAATAAGAATCAGGCTACCCAACAGCTACTGAAATATATACAGAGCAGAAAAAGGAATGGTCAGTTTGGAGTTCACCAACCAGGTGTAGCTATGAGGTTTAAATGTCCTCAGATCTCCCCTCTGTAGCTCCAGCACCCAGGGATCATTTCCTGCCACCCTTACATCCTGCACCTCAATTCAAAGAAACAATGATCTAACCTAGCTTTGGTAGAAACCTGAGTAATTTAGACACCACGCTTTTCAGTGGGAAGAAATGGATGCTGTGCTCCTTTTGACAACACTGTTTGAATAATATCATCTAAGATGATAAGAATGAGAGTAGTTCAACTAGAGGAAATTTGAACTAAACAGTATCAGTCATTCCTTATGCTGTATGTTCTGAAGAAGATCTTTTTTCCAGGTAATTTATCTTGTTGAACTTGGTGTAAAAAGCAACTGCTTTTCACTTCTTATTTTACAAGCTTACAATGAATGAAGATTATGTTAAGATCATCTGTTTATTTCAGAGAAAACTTAATGATGCAAGTAAAATTTAAATAACAATGTCTTTCCTAGGTGCCAATACCAAAAGTAATAAATTAATATTTTATGCCGGGTGTCATAAAAATATCAGATATTTGTGAAAAATTTTCACAGGAGATCATCTTGACAAAATAAATGATTCATTGATAACTTCTCAAAGAAAACCATGTTTCAGCATCCTATCAGTTTCCTAGTTCTTCCATAACTGATGAGGAAGATGGAGAATTTTGCATAGACAATGACACATCTATCTTGCCACCAAATAGCAAGAGACAATATCTTTCATTAAATAGAAAACAGGGCTGTGTGATTCTCATAAAATAATAACAATACTGAATAAAGTCTCTCTTGGAAATTCTTAGTTAAGAACTTGGCTTTTTCTCTAAGTGGAAAGCAAGCTCAGAGGTATATGAAGACATCCACATCTGAGGAAATTATCTCCTGATAATGCAGACGAGGTACTTGTAGAGCACAATTCATCCTTTTAAGCATTTCCTTTCAGCTGGAAATGCTGTCCTTAAAAAACTGTCCTTAGAAGTACTGGTTTGTCTTTCTGTGGACAGCACAGTGCTCATGGGATGCTAGTTGCAATGCAAATATCATCTGAAAAAGGTCTCTAATTCTTGATGTTTTTCCCTGGGTTTTGTTTGTTTGTTTGTGTTTGGTTTTGTTTCATTTTGTTGGGTTTTTTCCTGGAGGTTTAACTCTATCATCTATCCTTCTGAAGATATTTACCAATAGCAGTTAGGAACACAGGACCCAAGACTGAAGCCAGCATACACAGTATGCTGCTAGTCAGCTAGCAATCAATCTCTTCATCCATTTTGTATCTTCATTTGAAGTTTCTGCCTTGTCGCTGGGACCTTTGTCACTTTGTTCCTCTCTCACGAAGAACAAGTGGAATAGCATCACCTTCTGGTGGCTGTGAGCATCTTGTAAGGAACTGCAGGTCATTCTATTAGTTCCTATNCCCTTCCCTTCCCTTTCCTTCCCCCATAGTTCCAACAGCTTGAAAAAAATTACTTGAGTATTCCAGAAAGAGTTGAAAATTTAAAATGNTATCATCTAAGATGATAAGAATGAGAGTAGTTCAACTAGAGGAAATTTGAACTAAACAGTATCAGTCATTCCTTATGCTGTATGTTCTGAAGAAGATCTTTTTTCCAGGTAATTTATCTTGTTGAACTTGGTGTAAAAAGCAACTGCTTTTCACTTCTTATTTTACAAGCTTACAATGAATGAAGATTATGTTAAGATCATCTGTTTATTTCAGAGAAAACTTAATGATGCAAGTAAAATTTAAATAACAATGTCTTTCCTAGGTGCCAATACCAAAAGTAATAAATTAATATTTTATGCCGGGTGTCATAAAAATATCAGATATTTGTGAAAAATTTTCACAGGAGATCATCTTGACAAAATAAATGATTCATTGATAACTTCTCAAAGAAAACCATGTTTCAGCATCCTATCAGTTTCCTAGTTCTTCCATAACTGATGAGGAAGATGGAGAATTTTGCATAGACAATGACACATCTATCTTGCCACCAAATAGCAAGAGACAATATCTTTCATTAAATAGAAAACAAGGCTGTGTGATTCTCATAAAATAATAACAGTACTGAATAAATTCTGTCTTGGAAATTCTTAGTTAAGAACTTGGCTTTTTCTCTAAGTGGAAAGCAAGCTCAGAGGTATATGAAGACATCCACATCTGAGGAAATTATCTCCTGATAATGCAGACGAGGTACTTGTAGAGCACAATTCATCCTTTTAAGCATTTCCTTTCAGCTGGAAATGCTGTCCTTAAAAAACTGTCCTTAGAAGTACTGGTTTGTCTTTCTGTGGACAGCACAGTGCTCATGGGATGCTAGTTGCAATGCAAATATCATCTGAAAAAGGTCTCTAATTCTTGATGTTTTTCCCTGGGTTTTGTTTGTTTGTTTGTGTTTGGTTTTGTTTCATTTTGTTGGGTTTTTTCCTGGAGGTTTAACTCTATCATCTATCCTTCTGAAGATATTTACCAATAGCAGTTAGGAACACAGGACCCAAGACTGAAGCCAGCATACACAGTATGCTGCTAGTCAGCTAGCAATCAATCTCTTCATCCATTTTGTATCTTCATTTGAAGTTTCTGCCTTGTCCCTGGGACCTTTGTCACTTTGTTCCTCTCTCACGAAGAACAAGTGGAATAGCATCACCTTCTGGTGGCTGTGAGCATCTTGTAAGGAACTGCAGGTCATTCTATTAGTTCCTATATTTGCTTGTGTCATTCTTTTCAGTCTCATACATGTCACCATCTCCCTGATTCCTGGATATTTCCTTTTTATCTTCTCTTGTGGTATTTTCTGACGTTTCTTTCTTTTACGCTGCACCATGATTGAAGGTCAAAATTTAATTCTGTCTCTAAGAATTGGCATTTTTGATCTTCTTCTTCTGGGTCTGTCTGCAAATCTTCAGAGAAGCCTCCTCACCTCATCAAGTCTTATCACCTACATATGGACTGAATCATCACTGGCAGCTGTATCTCTAGTCTTCCTACTCAGCACCTGTTCCCTTCCCTTCCCTTCCCTTCCCTTCCCTCTCATTACCTTGATCACTAACTACCTNCTTTCCTTTCCTTTCCTTTCCTTTCCTTTCCTTCCCTTCCCTTCCCTTCCCTTCCCTTCCCTTCCCTTCCCTTCCCTTCCCTTTCCTTCCCCCATAGTTCCAACAGCTTGAAAAAAATTACTTGAGTATTCCAGAAAGAGTTGAAAATTTAAAATGAGAAAACAAAACAACAAAAAAAACCCAACTAGAATGCCGTGGGCTTACATTATTGTTTTAGGCCAGTCTTGTGAATTTTTAATCAGCTTATTCACAATTTTTGAATACTTACAGATGGGAATACCTTCTGTTTCAGGGAAATGCAGAGAGGCTTGGACCTCCATATTCAAACTTGATGGCATAGTCAACATGAGTAAGGAACACAAAATGTCTATATCCACCAACTTATGAGTAAAAAAATCAGAAGAGGTCTAACTACTTTCTACAGAAAATAGTAGTGATAAATGGAAGAATCTAGGAAAATGCAAGACATGTATAGAATAAAAAAGATGAATTTCTTTTTTAGTCTTATGGCCACCATATGACTTTTCAGGATTTTTGCTTATATAGCTTCAATGTGACATCAGAGTAATGTTTTGCGTATTAAATAGATGAAACACTTCTCTACATTTCTGTGGATTCAGAGTTGGAATTCAGCTGGCATACATGACTCCGTATATCGTGTCATTAAACCTAATCAAGAAAATGCTTCCCCATTTTCAAAAATTCTAAACACATTTCTGTTTAGGTAGAAAATCTACTATATATTTGTGTAGTGACTTGCTAAGCTGAAATTAAGCAGGCCAATTACTTGTGTAATAAAAAGAAGATTGAAGTAATAAGTTCCCGAAGGTCACATCCTGTTGCCATTATCTGAATATCTTTAGCATTAAATTGTGTCGTTCTAACAGAAGCAATGTTTTAATGCACTCATCTGAGAATGATATTTCAAGATGAAAACAAGAGAGACTGACAGGCTAATTACTTCATTAGAATGACTTTGCAAACTAAATTTACGTACTTTTTCCTAATTTCTGAACTTCTTAACTCTTTCCCTGCAAATCTCTATCACATTTTGTCGGTATCCCAGCTTGAAATGCATTTCAGTTTGTAGCTTCTCCAGGATAACAGAGCACGCTTTATTTGACATGACTCAACAGCTTTCCTAGTTTATGTTATCCAGTTAGCTCAAAATTGTGAAGATGAACTGTGGTGATCCTAAATTGAAATTTTAAACGCATATCTGCATTACCATTATCTAGCACTTACTCACCACATTCAATGGTTCTTTTGTGTGAAAAATATCAAATTGTTCAAATCCAGACATGGCATACACTTTTCAGCAAGTACAATATCTCAGAGTTTTCTGAGAAATATCCAAACACCCTGCAGTCCTAGAAAAGCACTGTTATGTGCAGTAACAATAGCTTGTGAAATGTGATTAAATGTGATAATGCCTTATGGCAGACATTACATGCATTTTCTATAATCTCCCAGAAACAAAGAAAATAATCTCTGTCACAGATGTCCATCCAAAAGCTTGTCTATTACTTTTATTTTTCTTATGTATTCTTTTATGTCCCACAAACATATTTTTTAGGAAGAGGATCTACATTTTGAATCAATATTTCTTTATGTCCCTGGGGCCCTGCTTTGCTCCTCTATTGTCGCTTTGCTTTGCAGATATTAACCTCCCACATGCAGACTAAAACAAGCAGGGACACATTTATCATTCAATGTCTAATGTAAAACCTTATATGTCAAACTGGGACACAACAGTAAAAATAAATATTTTACATATGCTTGAAGTAAATAAATGTGTCCCTTGTCACAACTTACAATGTTTTTATTATTCTTGTAAACACTCTCCAGAGCAAATATGAACAGATTATGACAGGGCTGTGATATATCAATTACTGCTCTATAAACTCAGTAGATATTAATTTTGTAGTAAAATAGTAGGAAAAACAGTTTCATGAAGCAGAAATTCTTCATATGCACGGGTTGAGTTGTAGCAAGAAGCTGGAAATGCACAAGTTTCAAGTTGCAGGCAGCACTCAGGTAGGGAAGGCTTGGAGTGTGTCACATGCTCTTCCCCTAAAAGGGCTGACAGAAGAGTAGCAACAAGAGAGAGAATTATGTCAAGACAACAACAATCTCCCTCTCACATCTAAAAGCATGAAGAAATGTGACTGAGTCCATTAAAGATGACAAAGAAGGCAGAACTGCAAGGAGGGAACACGCTCAGGTAACTCGACCAAACCAACTTTTTCACAAAAACTATTCCTTCAAATCCCTATGGGAAAAAAAAGCACATCATAAAAATCCCCAGAAAAAAACTTAAGGCAGCCCATGTTAAGGACTGCAACTCCACCTCCCCAAACAAGCATTAGACTTCGTTCTCACACTGGGAGGATAAGGCTACTGAGAAGTACACAGGAAGTTCCAAATAGTAGATCTGCTCCTTTCTGGCCTTGGAACATACTGTGAACAAATCATGCTGGCTGCTTTCTTTTTCTCTTGGGAATGCTCACAAAATCTTTCTGGTGCTGAAATTTGAGCAATATCACTGCAAGATTACACATAAATCTTAATCCATCTAATAATATTGGATTGAGTTTTTCTCCTTTGATCTTTCTCCAATGTTATGTTCTCTCAGGAGGAGTTTGCAAAGGCTTTGTTCTTTCTCAGAAACTAAGCATCCCTTGCATATCTAATCTATGTCATTTATTTCTTCTGGGAAGATTGTGCAGATTTGATTATACAGATAAATAATTAAGTAGACTTAAGTGAAAAGCTCAAATAACTTAAGGACAAATGTCACCTATGGGCAAGCTGAGTTCTACAGATTTGTGCTTTATAGTGAATAAAAAGTGATGTAAAGGTATATGTTCTCTTCTCAAGGTCAACAAGGGAGTCTTTCTTTCTGTCAATTGCAGTAGAAAATTACTGTCTTCTTGCTATAATACCTGTCACTTTGAAAATGAAGATGGAATACAAAGAAAAAATGCATTCTTCTCATAGTACTAATGAGCTTTTCCATTTGTCCTACTCAGAGTAATAGAAGTACATATTATACTGCCAGAATTTTTTAAATGCCTGCACAAAAATGGTCAGTGACTATAAAGAATATAGTTGAAGAAAAACTAAATATTGAGAAAAAAGCATGATACAGATTTCGGTAAGATTGAGAAATGCAATTCACATGTAATGCAACTTTTCTGTGACCATTTAGATTTGCTTTCAATCTGAAACTGCAGACTTCAAAATCTGAGTTTCAGATTTAGGCAGTTATCTTGGGAGACAGAGGTTCCCCTTCAGCCTGAGGAGGGCACAGAGATCTACCCAGGAGGCAGGCTTCCCTAGACATTAGGTTATTGCCTTGGTGAAAGGGGTTTGTATGGATAGAAGAAGGGAACAAGGTCCTGCCAAAAGCAGGCAATCTGTCAAGTCAGGACTAATAGATCAGGAGGACAGCAAGCACAGAGGGTTAGGCTGCAGCAGCCCAGTGGTGAGGAAACTCAGCTGGGAGTGAGGAGATCGGGGCTCTTCCTGCAGCATTGCTGTTTTATCTCTGAAGATCTTGCTTTGGCCTTCATTTCACTGACAAAGGAAAACCAGAAATAAAATAATATATCTTTCTTGTCAGAATGGATTGTTTCCTCAGTGGAATGACACCATTTGTTGACAAACAGAAGCCAGGTGGTATAATATATGAGGTTTTACTGTGTGCACTATGTCATGAAATTTTTTTATAGAATCGTATTGCCGCTGACAGTAATATTGACATGTAGGCTGAAAAACAGTTGCTTGGTAAAAAAAAGGCATAATGAATAATGATAAATATCTATCCCAAAGGCAGATGGTACATGTCAAGTGCTGTGTGGGTCACCTTTCTATTTGGACTTACTTAATATCTCACTGAACATATTGAGAAAGGACATAAATAACAAGGCAGGCAAATCTGCAGATGATAACACATACCTTTTTTTAATGAGAAATAAGCACCTACAGATCTGTGAAGGTCATGGCATGGTGAAATCCATTGTGAGGACAGTGCAGGTGAAGTGGGAAAATACAAAGAGATATTCATGGGGGGAGAAAAACCTGAAAAGTCAGTAATGCACAGAGATCTATAAATTCCCAGTTCAGATTTCCTCTAATGGAATATGCTGTGCCTATTCTCTATCACTAAGCTTAAGCACATGTCAACTTCAAAACTATTTACCATTCAATTTACCTCTGCCAAAATTTTTGCTGAAGTCATACTAACCTCCTTTCATGTCTATTATTGCTTCTTTCATTTTGGTTTCTTTTCTTCTACCTAAATGCTTCAGATTTCTAATGCCAGAGAATTTATACGGGCAAAGAAATTATTCCCACACACCAATTCAGTGGCCAGCATCCTCAATAATACAGAAATGTGCAGTGCTTCCTTTTCCCGCTATCTCCTTTGTTTTATTTGTTAGGCTATGCTAGTCTGAAATGAAAGGAGAATAAAAGCATCTGGACAGAACAAGCTCCCTCCCTCCAGGGGAAGATATTAAATCATCTAAGGGCCCTAACTGCAGCTTGGATGTTTTAAATGAGGCAGTCCCATTTCTTCCTTTGGTGTCTCTAACTTGTTCAGTTCCTTGATTGCTTACATAAGATTGAAAGCATCTACTCCTCTCATTCTCCTGTCCTTGTATAATGATATCTTGCTGTATCTGCAATGACACAGGCTATTTATTTCATTCAGGTGGTCACTTTTCAAAGTGATTACCAGTGATAAATAGGGATTTTTCATTTAGTGTTACAAAGTACCAAGAGCTTACACCTCCTTTGCTTAATCCTAGAAAAACAAGGGCTAGCTCAGGTTTTTGGCTTTGTTCCAAATGTTATTCATCAGGAAAAGCTGTTTTTATGACAGCAGTCATAAGATAAAATCAAGTGATTTCACAAAATAAACATGAAATAAAAATACATTATGTTAAATAGCCTGAGCTGGAATAAGTTAGATTCCTTACAGTGTGTATATTATCTTATTATTTGCTTTTCTTTCACAAGCATACATGTGGATCTGTCATCCGTGACAAATATACTGATGATTTGATAATTTTCTCAATTTTTAGGCAAATTTTTGATATTTTCTGACCAAAAATTTGTTCTGATTTGAAATTATTTCGTGTTTGCTATCTTAATTTTTTTTTAAATTTGGAGATACTATATTCTGATACACAAAAATGCAAGTTATAGCAAGGCCATTCTTCTCAAATCTGTATCACAATATGTATTTCAGCAGGTTATTTCATATTTAAAGAGCTGAGCTGAAGATATGATAACAGGAAGGGCAGTAGAAACATATAAAACCTTCTAAATCATAACAGCAGGAATCCAGTTAATGTTTATGAAATTGATGAGATAATTATCACCATCCCGTACAATTTCCCATTAGGGAATAATTCTGTAGCATGTGTGGTGCCAGGGTTGTGAAGTTACCTGCATAGATCAGGAGTGGCAAAACCACAGAGGTGGCACTTTTATGGAGTTAGGAGAGGGTGGGTGTAGAACAGTGCACTGCACTACAAGAATTTTGCTCATCATTTACTAAAACCAGATCTCAGCAGTGTCATTCTGCTCACTGCCATAGGAGAGCAGAATTAGGGAAAGCAAGATCAAAACTTCAAAGTAAATAGGCATGGCTTATTTTTATTGTAAGTAATTTTGCATGAAGGGTTGGTTTGACACATTTTCACAGAGGCCAAAAAGAACTATGAAACCACCCAACCCTATCATTGTAGCTGTCATGGGACACTATTCTTATGCCAGTTATCCTATCCTGAGTCCAACAAGCAAAACGTGTTTTGCTAGGAAGGCCAATATGTTATTTGCCCTATAGAAATAGCAGGGCAGTGTGAGATGCCACCAGAAAAGCCAGGCAGTATCCTCAGGTGTTCATATGCAGTCAACATTCAATTAAGAAGAGAATGACAATACATAGGTAATATTTTCTGATCTAACATAAGAAAGACCCTCTCCTTCCTGGCCATCAGCACAGCAGTAAATTTGTCAGGCTATCCAGCCAGAGCTATGAAAGAAAATTTTCTCTGCCTCATAGCACTGGTAAGTACCCTTCCAATGTCCTCCTTCTGGCTCCTGCCACTCCTTAGCACTTTGAAGGACTGCAGGAATTAATGGATTTGGCCCATACAGTGTATTGAAAAGCAATCCTTTTCGATGTTGGCAGCGGAAATGACTGAATCCTTGGAGCATTCAATGCCTCAGTTCAGTGACAACAGTGTTCTGGGTGATGCAAGGCAAGGGCACAGCTTCCTCTCTTCCCTGGCCTGTGAAGGACAAGCAGAGCTCATTCTCCAAGTTGGAATGGTGTTTTGAATATGCATATGGAAAAAAAAAATCAGAGTTTGTTTGCTTTTTTTAATAGTAAATTGCCCCCTTCCAATATTTTATTTTCATTTTCCTCACACTGTGGTTGTCATAATGCTGAAAGGCTTAGCAATATGTTTAAATAGAACTTCACAGAAATAAGAGAGATTAGTTAGAGGTCAATGATTGAGTAGTTTTGTACCTTGAGAAAAATAAGAACTGTGGCAGTATATAATTACGATCAAATGAAAATTGATGATGTGGACTGTTACCTTTACAACAAACAATACAGAATGCCAAGACTTTATGCCTGGATCAAAAGTCACAGAACTTAAATCAAAAACGATAAAGGAAGAGATACAAGGCTCTGTAAAGGGTTTGGAACTGTTTTTGTCCCGAGCCTGACTCAGTTCAAAGACCTGCCTTGTTCTTGTTCTTGTCCTTGTTCTTGTTCTTGTTCTTGTTCTTGTTCTTGTTCTTGTTCTTCTTCTTCTTCTTCCTCTTCTTCTTCTTCTTCTTCTTGCTCTTCTGTGTTTTCTGTGCCTCTTTGAGAAGGTCATGTAAGTAATTCTGATGTGAATTATCCAGTCTGTACCCAGGATGATGCAAACCATCTGACAGCATTTCCAGCATATTTCTGCTAAAGTGCAATGCAAGAAGAGCAATCTGTGCTGGAATTCTAGTTCAGCTGATTTCAGTTAGGAAAGACCTGCATTTTTCAAGTCCTTCTTCATCTGACAATTGTGTGGTATCTCCCTAACGTTGTGAACTTCACCTTGTTCAGAGAACATTGTTTAATGATTAATGCATTTGTGGTACAGTTGTGCCCCAAACACATTTCAGCATTTTTTGACATAGGAATTTGAGCGTTGAATGAAGTCTCGAACATCTCACTCCTTTTGTTTGTATATGACTATTTTCTGTCATCTCTCCTGCAGCCCCACTTCATATTTTGTATCTCATTTCTGTGGAATATATCCCCACCAGTATGTCATTATCTTCTCCAGAATTCACCACTTCTAGAGCTTACATAAGCCTTTCTCAGCTGTGATCTAGCACCATAATAATGAAAAAAAAAAAAAAAAAAAAAAAAAAAAATAAAANAAAAAAAAAAAAAATTCAAGAACAAGCCAAATTTACCAGAGATTAATATGAACACTGGTAAAGCAACACTGTCTTGTATCGTGTTGTCTTGTTCTCCTTTTTCTCATTCTTCTTAGTATCCCATGCAAACTTTTGATCTGCATTGTTTCCTCTCGTCTGACCCTTCAATTCCAGCCTCTTTTCAATCATTCTGCCCTACGCTTTCTGCGGTTTGGCAAGAGCTCTGTGCATTAGGTTGGACTTCTTGGCACAAATCAGGCGATTTGAGTTTTCTTGAGGGAAGAAGATCATTGCTCATCTGTGTTTTCCTCTTTTCACCTTTCGTATTCACAAACTAATGACATTATTAGCATTCAATTCCAAAATGGGCAGAGACAGTGAGATTCCACATGACCCATCAAATATAGAAGAGTGTTAAATGTTTCTTTGAACTTTTCCAATAATATTGATTCTTCAGCATCCTTCAGCAGCTGCCCCCATTATCTGACCATTCTTATGCTTGCAAGAATTTCTTAATATTGAAACTGTCTTTTTTTCTCATACAGAGTAAGCCAATTATTTCCTATTCTGCTCTATTTGACAAGAAAGGAAAGTGAGCTGTGTCTATCTGTATTCACAGTGCACTTAGGAACACCTTCTTTTCCTACTGCTCTCTTTTTATCTATTCTCCTGCTCTGTGTTACAAAGATTTCTCCTTCCTCTTTCTCTCCCTAAATGTTGATAAAACAAAACATATTCAGAGCCAACCTGTCATTCTCTGAACAATTTCTTGAATACCAGCTTTCCAACCCCCAATTCTAAAACTACTAGGCAAGCAGAGTTCACTTTGAAAAGCAACAGGAAACGCAGAGGATGTTTAGGATCTTACTAAAAAAGATGGAATCATAGCTTTGATGTGTAAACCTTCCTGTCTCTAAAATAGCTTTTCTAGCAAGATAAAAAATGAAACAGTCTTATATGTGATAAAATTAAATCTTAAGCAATGCAGGATCTTGTTAGGAATTTTCCACAAGGATCAGTGAACTCTTTAACATATCTCTTCAATTTTGTGGAATGTCTCACGTGATATTTTCTACTGAGTGAGTTTTACATCATGAGGCAATAACATTTATCTCTAAGGTCTTGTGTGGTTTCAGTAGTTGAAGGAGGTGTCAGAGTAATACTTGGAAAATTAAATTCAGTTTATCTATAATGGAGCAACAGAGATAACTTATAGATACTGTCCCATCACCATGACTCAGCCCTGATCTGTGGGAACAGACATGCTCTGCTAGTCTTCTAGGCCCATGCAGTTGCTGTCCTCACTGCAATTTGACAGATAGTGAAAATCCAATATGTCAATCTTGCAAGGACTAAGTCATAACTGAGAGCTACCAAGCTCATTACATGTATGGGACAAGAAATTGTAAAATAAGAAGAGGTTTTTTTCCACCTGGTAAAATGGGTATGGTTAAGACAGATGGACTGCACGTACAAAGATGCACCTCAGAGCAGAACCAATCTGAATTATTAGGTTCTTTCCTGTTATCCTGACCAGTCACATAGCTGGTGGCAGGTCTGTGTACTGGGCTCCTAGACTGCACATAAAATTAATGGTGGTTTATGGTGTGAACATTATTTTCAGCATTGTTTGAGACCTTGGCTTTTTTCTTCTTCTTTTCTTGTATTTTCACTCTGGAAACGATAGAGCAGGAAGCTCACATAACTCACAGATGTTGGCTGTAGCTGCACTCAGCATTCTTCTCATTCTAGAAGCACCAAACAAATCTTGTCAACCTCCATTTCTCCTCATCACAAAATACTCTACTGTTTCACTCATCTGCACTTTGTCCTCCCTAAAGAAACTGTGATTGATATTTTCTATCACTCTATGCTAAAATATCTCCTAGGGTAATTTATTTTCTTAATAAAAGTTAAGAGCAGGTGCTTTGCTACTGCTTCCTTTGTGCTGCTAATCATCCTGATGAGTAGGCAGTCAAAAACAATTCTTTCCAAAACCAGGGGGAAAATGTAGAAAGCAGATACACAGACCTGCAGATAAGGTGTTGGCAGACAATTTTTCTTTTTATTATGCTTATGATGATTCAAGAGAACTGCGTTGAACTAAGAAGGACGCAAAGGCTTTGAATGAACTTCATGGTTCACCCAATTTGTGAGCTTCTGTCCTCCTAGAAAATGTTGAGTATCCTTGCTTAAATATCTCTTCATACCTCTTGACCCACTCGGAAAAAAAATGGAAGAAAAAAGTAGTAGGAGAAAGGTTGAATTTGTAGAGGAGGACTAATGTTCAGTGTAACATCAATTTAGCTGATTGGTATTTGAGAAATACAAACATCTCTGTGTGTTTCTAAGGAGGAGCTCAGTTTTCTTAGTTATTTTCTCATAAGGTGGACCTACTTAAAAATAAATTAAACAATGAAAATTAAATGCTGGATGGAAAATAGGAGAAATTTGCTGATCAAGAAACACTAGATTATGAAACAACTGTGATAGCTGCCTCATTGGTAACATCTTAAAGTGTGGGGAAATAAAAACAAAAAGAAAAGAAAAAGAAAAATATAGATAAAGAATGGACTTCAGGAACTTCTAGGATTTTTTTTTTATCATAGTTGTCTACCCCAGCATTTCTCTTAATGATCATGTGAAGCACTTTCATGCAAATTACAAATGACCATAGGACTTGGAATTGCCAGTGAATGGATGATCAAAAATCAAATAACAAGAAAAGTAAGGACACAAGTCCGTATGCACCACCTATAAATTTCCTTCATTAGTTCTGTAATTCCTGCTTGTACCAGAAAAGCCATTCAGAACCATTTCAGAACTGTTTACTGGCAATACAGATACAAGAAGTGGAATGGGAAGAGTTGTTTTTACTTCAGGAAAGAGTTACATGAAATGTTGTATAAAAGCTTTCCTCACTTAATAATGAAGTTTACATTTATTGGAATCATTATTTGTAGTATTGTGTGTGTGTAGATTATGATTAGTTTTAAAACTGATATATTTTCAGAGTACATATAACAAGATTTCCTTCCTCTGGCAGTGTATGCTAGATGAGGATTTTGAAACAAGTCGGCCTTTGACCAGTAGTTTAGAGGGTGAAAAAGTTTTCCTGTTTAAATTTTTCAGTGATTCCATGAAACGTTGATCAATTTTTCAATGGAAACTCAGATATGAATACAATTATGTACTTGTATGTTTGTGTGTTTTAACACACATATGACTATGCCTACAGGTAATGAGCAGACACCACTCCTTATGTTGTGTCAAAGTATGTTCTCTATGCTGCCTTGGTGCTTCTGAAAAATGACTTTGAGATTTGCAGAGTGTGCAAATGGAGTTCAGATAGTGATACATATTTTGTAGACTGTCTCCTCACTACCGGGAATAATAACTAGTTGCATGCACTTTGTGCATTCTTGATTGCAAAAGTGGCTCAACAGAAAAATGCTTCTGGTACAATTTTTCAGGATGCAATCCATCCTGGATTTTATATCAGCATTTATTTCCTAAAGATTACACCATTTTTTATCAACATTATTCTTTCAGATATATTCTGCCAGTCACTAAATGTACAAAGAAGATGTGAAAGGCAAAACCCTCCATATTTCAGTGTCTCTCTGATATCCCCATCCTAAAGTTAGATCAAATTCACAAGAACTGGAAGGCATTATGAGAAATAAAACAACTTGCATGGGTCTGCCTGTGCTATATTTCCCAGGAATATATAGAAGGATGTAAACAGTATTTTCAAACCATTTAAGGCTTACAAATCCTGTCTCATAGATGCTTTGTAAATAATTAATTAAAAAATCTGCTGTTCTTTACAAGCACTGTAGAAATAAATGAGCCTCACTCTGAACGCAAAACATTTTCTTATGCTTTAAACAGTAATTCCTTGAAACAGCACAATGCTGAACTATATAAAATTGTTATTCAGAGACCAATAGGGAGGACATGCCCCATAAAAAAGTTTTTACCCTTCAGTAATCCAGTTTCTACATCTAAAATGTTAATGTGCTGTTTAGTACTTTTATAAATTTAAGTTAGCAGTTTCTTCTGTCTTGTTTGCCCATCAAAATAAACTACAAATGCAATCGACTGTCCAAAAATTTAATCTTCACCTCTTCATGCCCAGACTATGACTGAAATTAAAGCTCAACATTGATATTTCCGTCAGCAATTTTTAAACTGTTTTAAAATATATATATGTATCTGTTCTGTTCAGTTTAAAAAAATATATAATGGAATTTTATACATTGGCTGTAGTGTTGCAGCTTGCTGTTTTAGATATTCAGTTCACCTAGATCAGATAGCTGTGATATTGGATCATTTCCTAACAGCTGACTGAAAGAGAACTTAAAGGAATTTAAAAACAACATAGATGAGCCTATGCATTTAGCTACAGATGTGTGTATAGAGCTTTTTCCCAACTTACAATCATCTCCGAGTAATTTTAAGGACACTGAAAACTGGGTTAGCCAATATTCTGCCATACGGACTGTTGGGA
>VXBB01003067.1:82597-92970 GCA_013399915.1 Illadopsis cleaveri | reverse complement strand
AAAAAAAAAAAAAAAAAGGGTGTCCTTCCCTAAATAAAGAAAAGGTCTTCAAAACTTCTTGAAACTAGAAGTGATTGGGCCTTTTTTTGGTTAAACATTATTTCTAATGGAAAAGGTTCTTTAATGTGAGAAAGACTAGTTTATATATGGGTATGAGCAATCTATATCAAGTCAGGGGAGAGGATAAAGGTAATGAAATTCCAGATTGGCCCAGGACTGAATAACAGATGGAACACAGAAGACAAAAGGATTCTTTTTTCCATGGTATGACTTTTTTTTTTAAAATCTAATATGTATTTTAATTCCAAATAATCCCAAACCAGTAAATAATAGTGCAGAGTGACAAAAGATATGAAACTACTTCAAGCACCAGGACTCCACAGGAGGAGGGACATTCAACAGGTGATGCAAAACAGTCTAGAAAACAATGCATAGACTTGGGAAGCTAAGGACAGGTTGATTATACCACCCTTACTACAAGAATTCAGAGGCATGAGTTGAAGCCAGCAGGTGACAGATTCAAATGAAGTGAGAAGATATTTTATGGTGCATAGTTACCTTATGGGCGTCTTTGTTGTATGACCTGGGTCTAAACTTCTGTGTGAGACCAAGAAGCGAAAAAAGAAAACAAAGACAAGAATGCACCAAAAACTGCTAAATTCATTATTCATGCTAAATGCATAAATAAATTTCATAAATGGGACCCCCCTAATGTCACCTGTGAACCATCAGCCCTTGGAGGAAGGGAGGTCAGATGAATTCCCATTGTATCAGTATCAGTATCACTGTATCCTACCCCTTTCCTGTGCTCCTCCTTAGGCATCTGCCACTTGTCACTGCTGGAAAAAGAGGACCAGCCTTCACAGTCCTAACTAGACATCTGATCTCATCCAGTACAGCTTTCCTTGTGTTAGTACTCCAGGAACATGCAGTTGTGTTCTAAATGTGTTTGCGAATTCCAAACTGAAAAATTAAATTTTAATGCACAGGAAATAAGCTGATTCATGAACTGCAAATTGGTGCAGCTAGGGTTACTATGAGATTGCATCCTTTTCTCATCTGCCTCTGGGATGAAAGAGAAGGCAAAAGACGTTTTCAAGGGTTTAAATGTATACAAATGCTGCATGCAGTACGTGCAAAGCAATTTGACCTCTGGTCCTTTAAAGTAAATGAAAAGTGATGCGTCAGCCTGTGTAACCTGTAAGAACTCTTTCCATTACCCACATCAACCTAATACAATGTCACAGTTTTGATACCTTACATCTTCTGTTAAATTTGTTTGTAATTGTCCTATTACTGCATAAGAGATTAGTGAGGTAACAAATAAATAGATAAATGAAGATTAAACAAAAGGACAGAAATCTTGACTCCATAAGCTTTATTCCTTTTGTTTTCTTCAGAACTTGATGTAAAGTGAAATTGCCCCTTTCCAGTGAGGTCCATAGCTTTATAATGTACTTTCTTTACTGGTATATTAGGAACTGCATTGCATTCAGTCCCTGAATTACTATGCTTTTTGGATGCTAAGGAGAGTTACAGAGAACAAAGTTAGCTGCCTCATTTGTCATGTCTTTCTTCCATTACAACCTGTTTGATTCTACTCATCTGTCATCCACATGAAAAAGAAACTCCTTAGTCTCTTAAATCTGCCCTGAAACACCAAACATGAGAGCTGAAAGTACAAGAAAAAATTTACTATTCTATATAATCTCAGATGCCAGAGAGTATGGGAACTCCAGACTCAAGGTGTGTTCCCTACCAAGGTCTGAATTTCCTCTCCCAGTCATAAACCTCCCAAAGTAACAGAAGAGCTGGCAATATCAGATGACAAAATAGTTGTCTCTGGAAGGCCTGTGAGGATGAGAAACCTATGTCAGAGAAAGATAAGGCTGTTTCTGCCTTTATGAAGAAGACAGATCTTCCTGTGGAGAGCAAGTGGTCTGTAAGCTGTTGTGCTTCTCTGAAATAGTGCCATGTGAGCTCATTAATGCCTACCTGTCACCTCCATGTTAGACTTCAAAACGTTTCTTGTGCTGGCACAGAGAAGCAGTTGTGACTGAGGGATCTGTCAAACTGCAGCACAACAAGTCATTCATCCAGTAGGAGTCAGACAATGAGAGTCTCCTTCTTCAGGGGATATCACTTAAACTATGCTTAAACCCAACTTACCACAGAATCACAGAATATGCTGGCTTGGAAAGGACCCACAAGGATCATCAAAGTCCAATTCTTGGCCCTGAACAGGGCTGTTCCCAAGAGTCACATGTGCCTGAGGGTATTGTCCAAATGCTTCTCGAACTCTTGAATCCTGTCTCTTCCTCTACATGGAACCACCAGCAGACACTTCATACGGACACAGCACGAACAGCAGATTGTCTTACTCAAGAAATGCTGGGGGCATTTCTTTTCTTCCCCCTCACCCCTCCTTCCCTTTATTTTTTAATATTCTTTTCAAATCTATTCAGCATTTAGCTGCCTGACAAGGCCCTGGTCCCAAGTGCTGAAAAAGATTCTGTCCTGAGTATCTGAAATACATTAGCTAAAGTGGAGATTTTAGTAAATTAAGGTGTATAACATCCCTACTATGGACATCATGCCACTGCACATAAGCACACTCATGCATATATCTATTCCCTTGGAAAATAACCTCAGCCTATGCTGTGACCACAACAGTAGAAAATAAAGATGCTGTGCTTAAGCCATAACCCTGCAATTAATGCAGCAGGGAGCAGATCCAGCATCATCTGTCATCTGTGCAGAGCTAAAAGTGGAAGAACATTTGCCATAATGTATTAAAGTACTCATTGAGCTCCTCTCATCAGACTACAGCAATTTCCTTCTAAATGTTCACAGACAAGGCAAAGTTATTATTTTCTCAGTTTTCATTTTTTTCCCCAAAGGACATAGCATTTAAGCTGTAGTTTAAATAAATATAAATTTGGTGAAAAATCTTTGCAGCATGTTTAGGTCTCTTGTTTCTACAGAGCTATCACTACCAACTGAAATATCTCACCTCAGAAGGTAAAATTGTTTCATGAGATAACATTTTCCCTTCAGCCCCATGAAGGCTCAGTGGGCATATTTCTGGATGCACTTGAAAGTAGCAGAACCAGCTGTGCACCTCCATATGTGAAAGGTCTGATCAGAGCAGCCTCATTTTAAAACCAACAAAATTGACAGAAAGATTGTTTTGCTACAAGAGAGCAATTCACAGCTCCAGTACAGTTTGATGCCAAGTTTTAAAATGTTTTAATGAGTCAAGCTGGCTAGGAGTCAGAACATGATGTTGCTGTGTGGCTTTGTTGCAGAGCCTGACATCCCCAATCAGCCATAAATTAATTTTCACAAAGGGTAGAGGAAGATATTCAGAACGGAGTAATGCGCCTTGATACTGTCAATCTTATCAGTGTGATATTGCATTGACATTCTAACCATTAGCGATGAACCTGGTGTAATGATTACAAATTAAGTAATAGGATGAAATTAAGAAAAGATAAATTATAGAATGAAGAGCTTAAAACGAGTGAGGTCTGCAAGGCAGGAGCAACCTCAAAGACAACTGCAGGAAATCTGATTTCCAGGACTACATTGGACAAAGAGCTAGTGAGTATCCTGAGACATAAAACCCACTGTGGCAGGCACTGGACCTCTAGCTTTACAATTTGTATAATATTGCTATAAGAGTGAGATTAGAATCTTTTAGCAAAACTGTTTTGAGTTTTTCTTTCTGGAAAAGTCTGGGTAATATAACCCAGAACTTTTTTTTTCTGTAGAAATACTGCATTTTTTTATTAAACATTGCCAAAGAATTGTTTCTGATGTCTAGGGCAGAATCACAAGTAAATACCTGAAATGTTCACATTCTCAGCACAGGACATGGGGCCACTCTCTGTCTGTGATGAAGCCAGACTTCCACACAGAAAGAAATGAGTGAGGCTAGAAAGAAAACATGTGAAAGGGGAACCTGCACCTTAGTATCCCCACTTACAGAGATGATCCCACTGGGACCAGAGGTCTCAGTGTCTGGGCCTTTTTCTGACTGACTTTTGTTTTTTCTATAAAGGTGAGGTGTTGGAATGAGACACTTCTCATCATCCAAGAGAGATTCAGGTTAAGCACCTTGAAAACATTTTCAACAAAATGAAGATATGACTGTACTTCAAGACTTGGATTTAGGCAGTCCTGAACTACAGGAGTTTAAACAGCATCCTGGCACATAAATACTGCAATGATCCTTCAAAAACACTGCAGTCTCGGGTGATTTGAAACCAATTGTTTAGTTTTATGGACAGAAACAGTCACTAATTAATTACACTATTTATCCCTCACCAAATTAAGCTGGTCTGTTAATGGTGCAGAATCAATATAACCCATACAGCAAATTAACTCTATTTTGTGCATTAGTTGCCCACATTTTCTAAAAGCAGGGCAGTAGTAACTTGTTTATTTCTAAAGGAAATAATAGAAACAGGCATTTCTTATAAAATTGTAACTGAAACACCCCCCAGTGAATGTGGGTGTGCTTATGAAATTCTAAAAATATGAATCTTCCCAGAAAGTATAGGACATTGTCAATGATTCTTTGCATAAAGACATGCTCATTGCTTCATGGTGGCATCTGGTACCTTACAGAACAGAGCTCATCTGCTTGTGAATCATGCCATGCTGGTCATTCGGGAAAGTTTAATATCTTGTTTACTCTTGCAAAAGTAAAGAGGGCAAAAGCCCCAGGGACAGTTAGGAGATCAGTGGTCTGATACCAAAGGACCAGGCTCAGGAAGCAGCAGAACCTTGACTAAGCCCTATCTCTCTTTCAGCTAGAAGGTGGCTGGGAACAAAATAATCATGGCTTTTAGAGTCCACACAACAGCTGGGATCCCTACAGGGACAAAAAAGAGAGGACACCATGTCTCAGGAACTCACTAAAAAGCCATTCAGCCTAAATATGGATTTGACAACCGGTCCTTCTGGGTTTGTCGTTGTTCCTTAAATATCATGTTGCTCTGACAGCCTGGAAGTCAGAATGCCTTGCAGTGGCAGTGTCTGCACCAAAGCAAGGCATCTGTGGGGCATCTTCAGACAAAAATTCAGTCATGCCTCTCAGCAACTTGTGTTTGTAAGAGTAAAGCCAGACAACTACGTGAGAATAGACTTCAAGCCCTAAACCTACTACTGTACCTGTACTCTCCAAAGGACCCAACTTTCTCGTATGATACTTTTCTTCCTTAGGTTCCTTCCAGATCTTATACAGCACCTATTTATGAGACTCCATCCAGTTCAAGTTCATAGGGCTGAACTTCTTCCACAACTTTAATAAAATTATAAGTGCTATGGATAATGTAACCTGACAGACATCATTCGAACATGTATTTTATGGAACCAAATAAATGTTTCCACTTAGTCCACCTTTAGCATTACTGAAGATATGAACCTTCATTATCCTGAACTGTAACTGCTAATATAAATAATTAATGCATCCATAAAGAGAGTTTTCATAACAAAAATAGGTTTTATAATGCAATTCTCCTATGTACAGGCTATTTGCAATTGAGATCATAGGGTCAATAGATATTTAGACTTTTTTATGAGCATCTCTTCAGCTAGTGCAGAAAGTTAATGTTTTTGTTGCTTTAATCTCTAATAATAATAATAATTTTTAAAAAGGGATAAAGAAGAAAATTATTCTTACAATGAGTTTCTAGAAGAGAACTGATTTTTTCCTTTATTAGTGCTGTGGAGAAAATCAAGATAAAAGAAATTCCCTGCTCTAACACATGCCTTTAAAAATGTGTGTTGCTTTTTAACATGTTCCAAGTGTCATTAAAGCTCCTTCTGTCACCTGTTGTTGTTTACACAGTTGCATTTCTACAAAACTTGAGTCATAAAAGAGAAGATACAAATGAAAACTTCATTAAATTAGGGAAATAAAATAAAGTCCAATCTCTCCCCAGCCAGAGGGCACTTTCATGTATGTGTGTGTGTGCATGCACATTCTTAGCATGGGGTTTTTTCATGGCTCTTATCAAAATGTAGAGAACAGCTACTTCTGACACACTTCAACAGGAGCATGGGAAAATTCTGCCTGCTTCTCTGGGATCTGTAGATCACAGTCACATAGGGAAAACACAGAAGATCATTTCCTTTTCAGTATATTAATGAGAAGAGTTGCTTTGTACTATAATGCATAACACTATCTGCACAGTGATTGTAAATTTAATTTTTAACTAACACACACAAAGCTGAGCATTTGCCTAATGATTCTCTGCATGAACTAAATAGAACAGACAACTTTCCATCTTCTGCAGATGTTAAAGCAATGCCAATGGAGCCACACAAGCTCTGACAGGGACACACAGGATGGACTTGCCTTCCTTGTCATGCACAGATGTCTGAAATGCATTCAGGGCACCTGAGACACCTCTAAGGAGCTGGCTGACAGAGCACCAGCAGGATCCATGCCTTGCTTCAGCAGCAGCTAGACACCTTCTGAAAAAGCAATGAAACGACTAAGTGAGCTAAGGAGGATTGGGATGGGAATCAGTTTAGGAATAAGTTAATTTAGGGTATAAAGGAACATGCCTGTATACTGGGTATGTTCCTGTGGTCTCACTGAGATCAGCTCAGACAGTGCAGGTATGCTGCCCTGCAAAAGTTCTGGCTTCTTTTTCCCTGCCAGGATTTGGATTAATACACGGGAGTCAAAGTTCATGTTCAGAATTGGATGTTTAATATTTCTTATCTATTTACAGACCCACGAGCCATGAGCTCTAACTTGCAAGTCAGAGAAATGAAGTAAAATGGAGTACTTCTCTATCTCTACTAGGTCTTATCAAGGACAATCCGTCCAATTATGAAATGTCACCTAAATTATTTTTACTTTAAACCAAATAACTAACTACTTGAAATCTGCAATGCAGACTCCATCAACCAATTACAGAAAACCACATAAATCCATGAAAAAGAAGGAAGAAGGTGAAGGAGAAGGACCTAGACAACACCCAAGCCCTCCATCTTGACTCACACGTATTACTATATACCAAAATCCCAAATTCTCAGTTTCCAGAATTCCAACACTGCCCAGCCTTCAGCTGCTGCCTCTGAGGCTGTGTCTCTGTAAGATCCTGTAGCCCATCTGCCAGTCACCTACAGATGTCCTGCTTTTCTTTTGGTATCAGTAACCCCCTATGTTAAGGGAGCTGTTTGCTAACTTCAGGGACAGATCAGTTATCGATTTGCATGGTATCATGTAGACATCTAAAGGCAGAAGTCTGTGGTCCAGCTGTGAACTCCTTATGTCCTTCACAGAGAAACTGGCTAAGATTGCACAAAAAATATTCTGTGGATTCTGAAAATTATATTTTTTATTATATACAGTTGCTGTGTATGCCAAGTCTGGATATACAAATCCTTCTCTATGCTAGAAATCAGAGGGATGCCTTGCAATGTCAATAAGCATGGACTGAAGGATTAGTATCAAAAATAATCATGGGATCTCTCTTGCAAACCATGCAACATGTTCCATTAGAGGGAAGGCATTGCTAAGACTGGAAAGAGACTGCAGAGGATTATCAACATTATTTAGGGCTTTCAGCTTCTGAGTCATGAAGCAAGATTAGCAGCACAAAAAGAACAGAGATTTCACAGAACTCCATCCCATCTGGAAAACAGCATCATGTTGAGAAACTCTTTGTTACTGTAACTAATTCAAAACCATGATGCCTTGATGTTGGCTTATATTCGGGAAAGTGCTTTTAGAAGAAGTTCTGCAAATGTTCAAGTGCCACAGTTCATTCAGACAGAAAGGAGTTATCATTTTTTCAGTGAGGGAGAAATAACTACAAGAGGAAAAAATGCCCTCTATTTGTCCTTTAAACCTTTTGATTTTGAATTCCATAAACCTAGACTGGAGAGCTGTTAGTTTTACAGGTAAAAGGGTTTGGAAGTCTGAGATAAAAGAAAGGTTTGGTTCAGTTCAGGAAGATTCCTCTACCAATACATTCCTTTGCCAGTATTATTTTTTTTCCTTTCCCTCCTGTAGCCAGTGTTTCTGCAACAGTATTAGCAGAAGACACTTGATTTTTCTTCTTTGGCTTCTGTTTTTTTCTGTTTCTGGGAATCCTCTGCATAGGTGCAAGAAGAGACATAGACATAAGGAAGAAAAGTTAATGGAAAGAATCCAGAATAAAAGAGGATATGATATAAGAGGGAAAGAAGTTTTCTTCCATTCTTCTTGATTCTTTTTCTTTATTTCCACAGTGAACAGTGATGTCCTAGAATGCCAAATTTGGGTGTTAGGAGCTGTGCTGAAAGGAGCTAAGACATTAAGTAGTATTTTCTCCTACTGTCATTCTAATTGCCAAGCAAGGAGAGCACAGAGCCACCTAAAATCACAAATGTAGAAGTTGTTAAGAAGATTGCCAGAACCTGTTAATCTTCTTGCAATTTTATTTTTTCAAGTGTTTCAAATTGTCACTTAACTGGCTAAGTCTTCATGGGTTTTCTGTCAAAATTACCTTGCCTTTTACTTGCTTCTCTAATAATGGAGATTGGACACCAAGTCAAGAAATACAACAAATATTTACACAAGGGAGAAACTTTATAAATTCAGCATGTCCTATGGGACCCAAAAATAATTTATGAGTTTCTATAATTGGAGGGCAATGTATACATAAGAAAGCAAGAGAATAGTGATGTAAGGGGATAAAAAAGCTGTTAGATGCATTTTGGGAGTTTGGGCAAAACTTAATGCTTAGTTACTGCCTAATTACCTCTCCTCTCCTCTCCTCTCCTCTCCTCTCCTCTCCTNCTCCCCTCCCCTCCCCTCTCTCCTTGAATTCCATTCAAGAATAGAGAAAGGAAAAGGACACAGGCTGAGGAGCAGAATCAAATAGCATAGATGAGGGTGACAAGTGGATAACTGGCCTCTTGTTCCTTGCAACAGAACTACTTCTAAGGATCTAAATGAACATTTCTAGGAACCCAGCAAAGCTCCATGACATACTGACTTCTTTCTTGCTCTTTGCAAGCCATGAGGTCCTCTGGTAAAAGCCTTGGCTTAAGGAGTTTTGGTGCAATACCTGATCAGCTGTAGCCATCATTCTGTGTACCCCTGTGTACCTCTGAGCCGTTAGCACAGCACAATTTCTCTTCTGGCACAGAATATGCTCACTGAAAACCTAATGGGAGGGATTAAGGTTAAAACATTATAAAACCAAAACCCATGGTCATGGATCTGAGTATAATACATTTCCCTAAGAGCTATGAATGTTACAAAAAGAACTCCTTCAGGATATAAATGGTTTGCAAACATTTGTTTTAATGATGCACATTTTTCAAAGCTTGACTTAAAGAAAGAGATTGCCAAGTTTATTTCTGAGCATTTATAGAGCAGAAGCAATTTTGAGAACTTTATTGAATACTGCAGATTTATACTGCAAGATGAATTTATGCAGATTTCAATAATAACAACAAAATTGGGTAGTTGAGAGACTTGGAACAGACTTGATGGATTATCACATTTTCCTGTCATTCTATGACACACTACATAAATGTATAAAATTATTAAATTGAAGTAAGATGTGATGGAGAAAAATTCAAATTACAAATGCACCTCTTACTGAATGTTATTCAAAAGTGCAGTGCCACACTCCTGGGTCCCTAGATCTGAAGTGTGTTAGAATTATTGATAAAGTCCAATACTGTTTACATGGCTCGCATGGAACTATCAGTGTGACATCTACTGAATACATTAAAAAATCTTAAGAGCTGTCTCACCTGTCTTCACCTCTAAAACAATGGCTTTCTTGAGAAAAGTTAGGATCGTACATACTTGTAGGTTCTTTGAGGAAAATGTTTTGAGACACACCTGTTTTAAAATGGAGAAGCAGTTACGGTTGATAGAAATGAAACTTTTAAACTCCAACTCATTCTTTATACCTCTACTTTTCAGAGTCCTGTAGTACCCAAAATTTAATCTCTTTTCTCTGTACACTGAGCAAGTAATTGGTATGATGCTCATTTCAAGCAGTCAATGAATGAAGAACCTCCCTTCTCTGATGGACTGTGACATCTTTCACTTTTTTCTTGACTAGAACTTAACAGAAGAGGTGCAGTCTCAAGAAACTAGGATTTTATACCATCACAGTATTAAAATGAAAAGAAAAATGGGACTGAACACTCACTCCAGTTCTCTGTTTCTCCATCTGTGTTGGCAAGGGTTCATATTTTGAGTGATATCATGGAGCAGTTCAAAGCACATAGTTAAAGGGAAATATAAAACCCATAATGAAAAAAAAAAAGAGGGCAGGAGAGGAAGAGAAGAGAAGAGAAGAGAAGAGAAGAGAAGAGAAGAGAAGAGAAGAGAAGAGAAGAGA
>VXBB01003067.1:60793-76332 GCA_013399915.1 Illadopsis cleaveri | reverse complement strand
TTGTTTTGTTATACATACTAGTAAAGGATTGCTATTTTCTATCCCCAAAAATCTTTGCCTGAAAGCCTCTAACCGCGAATTTATAATTAGGAAAAGAGGGGGGCCGGGGGCGTGGTTTACATTCTCCATTCCAAAGAAAGCTCCAGTTTTCCCTGGCAGATACCTGTCTTCCCAAACCAAGACAAATACCCAGCTATAAAACACCATAGAGAGTTTTCTCTGGCATCTGCTACATCTAGTTTCCAGGTGGAGTCAGACTGCACAAACTTCACCTCAATGTCATGCATAGTTGCAGGCACTTGGGAACACAGAGGGCTATCAGCCATGTGAATCTCACTGGATTATATTCCCCAGCATGAAAATGTTAGATATTCATACCAAGGGCTAAAGAAAGAGATAATTAGGAAATATTATCTTTAAAATATTTAAATTTTACTGAATAAAAAAATCAGTCGGTTAAAAGATCAAAGGGTTACATTTATTTTATCACTCTTTATGTTAACTTTGTTGTTCTTATTAACTATATATGTGTTACTATTTTCTTTTTATCCTGAAAACATATTTCCTCTCTCCTTGGGAGAAAAATATATTTTATTTCCCATCCTCTTCTTCCTGGGTGATCACTTGGAAAAGATACCAGCTCCCATACAGTGGTTGAGTATACTGCATTCTCCTGGTCAGTAAACAATGAGAACTTGTTCCTGTACACCTTAGAGGGTATTACAGTATAATCCAGGGGTGAGCATTCACACATATAGTCAAGGAAGATTCATGTTGGCAGGACCCTTATCCATTGCCTGGAGGTGGTGAGAAAAAGATCCCACACCCTACATCTCCAACAGCTTTGCACCCTTGGTCCATCAGGGCCAAGCTGACCTCCACGCATAGCCAAGTACCCCTGCCAGGATGGTCAGGCTGGCATCTGGCATGAGAGCCAGCACCTTTGGTGGACAGAGGATCTGTTGCAGCTCAGCCCTGAAACAGCTCCTTCCCTCTCCACCAACACCTGCATCTGCCAGAGCCCAGGACATCCTTCTGGGATCCACCAGAGTAGCACCATGTTTCTAAAAGCAAGACTTTGCTCCTATAATGCCATGCTCTCTGCAGTCTTCACCATGGGGATTTTCCCCTAATTTCAGTAGGAATGATTCCAAGATTTGGTGCCCCAGTAGAAGGAAAATGAAAAAGGGAGAATTTACAAATGCCCTCCTACATTTATGCATTGTGTTGCACACTAAAACCTGTAATTACGATGAAGGGTTCCAAGGAATTTGACAACAAATAAGGACGAATTGTGTAATAAAGGTGCATTTATTCATACCCAGCCTCTGGCAGATCTTGTCAAATTTGTTTGAAGTTAATAAAAATATTCCAGAGTATTATGACTTCATTCATATGCATGTTTTTTGGGTTTTTAAAGTATATTAGTTAAAATTTTTCTATCCTGTGTGTTTTGGCTGTTTTACCCATGAGCTGTAAGACATAAAAAAATATGCTCTTATACTTCAGAAAATATCTACCAAGGAGGGAAAAAAAGGAAGAAAGAAAGAACAGCATGTTGGCTTTCTCATACTAAATATTCTCACTACAATTTCTAGCTCGAGTTCTGCAGATCCAAAAGATTTTGGCTCTCCTAACAACTAGAAGCAGAAACCACTGCAGAAAATGGATCAAATCAAAGTATGTGTGCCAGAAAGCTAACTTTTATTTTTGAACAACAATTTTTCAAAAATCATAATAAAAGGAGAAAATTATGAAAGCATTTCTGTGCATTACAGCTGCTGCCAAATAACTTCTCTTGCCAGTGAGATATTTCTGTAGTTTTCAATCTGAGGAGAAGCAGTAACCACAGCCATTACAAAGCTGAGTTACAAAAGAATCGATGTCCAAAAATTATTAATAATTACTTCATAATTAACCACAAGTTAATTTTCATGTAACATAATTTTAATGGGTTTAATCTTTAAATATTTAGCAATGGTGGGCTATTTAGAACTGCAGTTACTCATTGATTTATGTTACATATTTTTATTTTAGTTTATTTTAATATAGTTCTATTTATTTTCCTAAATTAGGAAATACATTTCTGCATTTAAATATTAATTATTTTCTTTAAATAATAAATGAAAGTGTACTTAATGTAATTATTACTCAATTTTAAAAACCTATTTTAAATGAATAAATAAATACTCTTCATCCTGCTTTAAGATCAGTTAAAACTTTAGACAGAAATCATAAAGACTTAATATTCATGCTATATATTTAATTCTTAATGCCTTAAATTCTGTTTATGATTGTTAAACAAGTTCAGTAACCAGACTGGTGTGGGATACATGAATTTAAAATATAAAATTTTGTGTTAATTTTGCAGTGTCAGGCTGTACATTTAATCACAAACATGACGGAGAGAAAAAAAACTCATGTAGTTATTTGAAACACCAGTACCTCAGGCAAACTACTTATTGCACACGTTTATATCTTGCTGGACCAAAATAAGAGTTGAACTTGATGATCCTTGTAGGTCCCTTCAAACTCAGTGTATTCTATGATTCCACATGCACTCACAAGAAGTAATTTGTTTAAATTATAAAAGAATTTTGCAGCAGTCCAGAAATGTTATTGGAGACTACTAGTTTACCCAGGTAAAAAGCTCATGCTGAAGAACCTCACCCACTAATATTTTCTCTCAGGTTTTTACACTCCATTTAAGATAAAACATACCTTCTAAAACAGAGCTCTAATCTTAACCTACAGATATAGCAGAGCAGAGGTCCCTGGTTATTCTCACCACTGAAATGTCATCATTTCTACTATTGTGAGCTTGTACCAAATAAATTTGGACTTTGTTAACATGAATATTCTTGGAAAACATATGCCTCAATTGCCCTATAAACAAGGATAAATAAATCTCTGCTGTTATTGATGTAGTATTTGCATGTAGTGAAAAATCACAGGATAGCACATGAGAATCTGAGCTACTCAGCCCATAAGGGCAGCAACCAGCATTAATTACTGGCTTGAGCTACTGGCCGTACGTCCTCTGCTCTGAGGGCTTGATATTATGTCAGCTACAAATGTTTCTGAAACACATTTTAAAGATGAAATAAAGCCATTGATACTTTTGGACAGAAAAAATACAAGGATAATCATTATAAAATTCTCAGCAGAGACTAATCACTTCTCAGTGCTGGTTTTTTCCAGGTTTTCCCGAGGTCTCACTTTCACTGCTGAATCTTTATACATCTCTTTTCTCTTTCAAAAATTAGTATTGCATATCTCTCAGGTTTTAGTTTGCAGAATCACCTAGACTCCAAGCACTATTTTGATATTGAACATTTAATAATTTTTAAAAGAAGCAAGAGGATACAGACCTGAAACTAGGTTAATAGAGTTCTGGTTTAATTATATTTCCCCTACTGTATTTCATATGAAGTCCTAAAGTCATAAGATAAAAAAGAAGAAATTATACTAAAGCTATTGTATAAATTGTATAAAACTATTAACTGTCTGGATTTATCAGTGTTAACCTTGATGTATTTGATAGATTCCCTGATTGACCTGAGCTAAGTCTCACAAGCATCTGGAAGAACATATTACGAAAATATCAGACTGGTATAAACCGCAAAGCTTGTTCATGTCATGTCAGATAAACAAAGGAAAAACAAAGGAATCCTGAGATTTAATTAAACGCACAGCATATCTCCACAGACACACCACAAGCTGCAGAGGGAGGCTGCACATGATTTCTGGTTAAAAGCCAGTTCCTGTGGTCTTCTTGCAGCAGTAATATTCCTTTCAGAAGTAAATAAACACTCTGGGGTTGCCACATGAGAAGAAACTATACATTATAGAGTTGATTCACTGCAAGGACTGCTACAATTTCTGTCCACAAGTAATAGCGCCATATGAAAGGTCTGCTGGGGGATGAAGCCTCAGAGGTGACCCCTTTCAATCCTGCTTTCCTTGTGAAGATGCGGTGACCTGGAGGGAGAGCAGAGCAGCTGCAAATTGTGCTCTGCCTTCATGACAGGCAAAGCTGGCTTGCTACACAGGGATTTTAGATTTAGACAGGTAAAAAAAACCTGATGCATTTATCTGTACCTTCTTGTGTTTTTCAGGCAAATCAAGACATAATATCAGAATACTAATGAAAAGCCTGTACACTTCTGGATTTCTACTGGTGTAGCTCAGATATTTAAAGCATGTACGGGGCAATCTTTACAGAAATAATTCATAAAGAGATAATGGGTTGGAATATTTTTGCCTGGTTTCTAAGGAAATGAAGCTTTTACAGTCCCTATTTCTATTAGTTCCCCCACAGTCCTCATAACTTCTGAAGCTGTCAGGCAACTTCAACCACATTTGACAGGAACAGATGTCTCACATTTAAGAACATAAGAAATCCTTCTCAACTCACTGCAGTAGAACATCTACCCATCCCATAATCCATTACTGCAGGAATGTTAGAGGGTTCATTCCTGCCTGTCCCCCCCAGCAATTAATAAATAATTTCTTACATATTTTGATAAAACCAGCAGGAGGGCAGAAGAGGAACCTTGAAATTAATGCCCTCTCTGACATTCGCTTTGCAATTAAGCTTGATTAGACCTTCCTGGCAGCAGCCAGATAATCAATAGGTGGGTACTGCGAGCCAGCTACTGAGTGTGCGTTTTGTAAATGGTGCCTCTGTCAAGCTGGCAGGGCAGGGAAGGACAGCTGAAGGAAGGATGGCTGGTGGACAGGAGCCAGATGTAAATACAACAGAGCTGTTTGCTTGCTCGTGCTTCCTGTGTTACTCTTCTACAACATTTATAGTGCTGACTGTTTGGCTTTATAACTAGGCGATGGCAGTACTTTCAGAAGCCAAGCTAGTTTGCAGTAGGTCATCCCATCCCCTCAACATTAAAAGCAGAAGACAACCTAGCCAGAGCACAGTGAAATACATATTTTGAAAAATGTCTTCTTACCCATTTGTCTGAACACTTTCACCAAGCCCCAGGAAAATATATCCAAAGAAGGATTAAAAACAGCAAGTATAAATAACTTAACAGTGCGTTGACCAAGAGAAAGGGTAGATGAGAACAGTCCTGAAGCTTGGTCAACAGAAGAAATACTTGATATGAGGAAATAAAGTAGAAATCTAATGAAGACAGATTATATGGGTAAAAAGCCCTTTTGGGAGTTATAATCTTTGCTTCTTTGTGGAAAAGAAGAAACATTGAGGCTTCAGATGTGTGATTAAAATGGCACAAAACATGGAAACCTGGACATTAGAGAACACTTTCAGAAAGGTAAGGAGATACTGTGGGTGTTTGTGTTTCAACTTCTCTTATCAGTGATTTTCTATGGGGTTTTATCCATATGAATTTGCTTTCTTCTTTTTTTTTTTTTTTTTTTTCAAATAGAGCTTAGAGAAATCTTGTATTCACACAATTTGGGAAGACGTCATTAAAGTTTCAAAAGGACATCATCCTCTTTGACTTAAATCCATCTTTCTGTTGGTCAAGGGGAGGAGGGATTTGTGGTCTGAATTGAAAAAATCAATCATCTAGTACCCCATGTCATCTGCCATGACAGCTGATGGGAGCATACACAGTAAGGGATGCACATGGACACATGTGCCACATATGAGTGCAAGTCAAGCCTGTTTCACAGACAGGTACCCGTAACCAATCTCACTTCCCACCTGCCCCACACCACCCTCTCTGTGTTGTCAAATGCTGCTGTGCCTCATCAGTTTTCCTTTCATGTCCTCTGTGAGAAAACAGAAGTCTGGGAAAGGGAAGTGGATGGTGCTGCACTGACCCTTCACCACACGTCATGCTGATGCCTGTGATAACTCAAACCTCAGACAGAAACAGCTCAAATATTTCAGCCAGGGGCAGTGCTTCTCCTGGTTTTCCAACTGTTTAAAAATACTGATGGCATACATGTGGTTGCGTCTGGGCATGATCAGTGTTCTCAGAAAATTATTAATTAAGCACCAATTATTCATGTAAATAAGAGGCTACAGGATCTGCAAGTTGCTGTGGCTGCCATTTAAAAATGTCACCCAAAATTCAACACTTGAACTCTCTCCCCAAGGATACAGCTAAGTTCCCTGGTGTTTATGATGAACACACAGCTTAATTGATTAGAATACTTTCCTATTTTTTGCCAAGATCTTTTTTTCCTTAAATGCAGTGCACCAATTACCAGGTCAAGGCAAGAATTGCATTGACTAGGTCTGTGAATCTACATTACATCAAGCCAATACAGTAATTTTTATCTACAGCAACCTTTAGAGCTGCTCAGAAGTGAGTATTGGCCAGGTGAAAGTGATGCAGCAATCCTGTGGCATTCCTCACCATTACTGTGTGAAGCAGTACTGTGTTCTTGGCAGACAAAACCCTTTCTTTTTTTAATAGGTGCAGTTTGAGTGGCTGATTATGAACTTTGAGGTCATGAGAATGATTGATTTAAGTGATTAATTCTGTATGGTATCAGTTAGGAGAGGTGATTGGTGGAGGCACTGAAAGCACTGTCTTTTTGCTCCTAATGCCATTGTTTCTTTTTTTCACCACCACTACACCAGAGATTTTTGGCCCAAGGTGCAAAACTGTCCATAGAAACTGGAAACCGCCTCTGGGTTATTTACTGGGCAGAGGAAATATCCCTCCACATGGATTGGAGCATATCATTCCCCAGATCACTCCAGTAGCATCAGAATTGAATCCCAGCCTTAGGCTTTGAAAGAGACTTCTGAGAGGCTTTTAGGAGAATTAGCATTTGTAAGTAAAATGAGGGGTTATGTTCTTATTATAGGCCTTTAACTATGTCTGCAGGGCCTGTGGAAAATTCTGCTTGTACTGCAGTGGAAATACATATGAAAAAACATAATTGTATTTTGACATGTTACAGGCAGTTAGATATGTTGATAGTTGGGTAGTTATGCATCATCTGTAAATAAATGTCTTCCATCCATCAAGCGTACAAGCAAAGTGTCACTGGAAAAATACACATTGCATTAATGCAATCTCTGATGAAATGTTTTTCCATCTGTCACAAAATTTGCCACTCCGTGCAAGCTTTACTTTAATGTATGATTTAGCACCAGTCCTTTTACATTGTAAATACTTAGTAAAAACAGTATTTCAATGAATTTTTATTGACCACTTATTTCAATGTGTAAGGTTTGATAATATCTCTTTCCTCTTTCAGAAAGACTGGGGCAGCATTTTATCTAGCTGGCATGACACCAAGAAAGCATCCACTTAGTGCTCTTCTGCAGCAGATGTGTTGTCAGCAGAAGTTCAGGCACCACAGTGTAAGTTACCACATTATTAGAGATATAAGAAAGATGTCTTTTACAATGATGGTGGTAAAACACCTGAAGAGGTTGCCCAGACACATGGTGGATGCCCCATCCCTAAAAACATTTAAAGTGAGGTTGATCAGGTCTCTAAGCAACTTGATTGAGCTGAAGGTGTCCCTGCTCATTGAAGGGGAGGTGTACTAGATGATTTTTAAAGGTCCTTTCCCACACAAACTATTCTATGATTCTACAAATTCTCCTTGAGACCACAAAGTAATGTGTGGGGCAAAGAAGCTTCTTTCTTTAGTCAGTCTGGGTGGAGAAGTTAAAATGGGAAGGTAGACTGTCATCAAATGTACAATGTCCAATTCCCTTTTACCACTGTGCTGAATGGTGGATGCCCTGCCCCTGCCTCTATACCAGTGTCTTCATGTGCTTCATTGCTAAATGAGCCACCATATAAAGAATATACCAAGTGTTTCCTGGGTTTAGTTCAAACAAATGCTGTCCAGGGGTTTGGGTATATTTCTACTGGTTTTGCTGACTTCTCTGCATTGCAAGAAAGCATCAAGTATCTATGGCTGCACTACAGCACCAGTGCATCTTGTTACACCAGGAATGGACTTAATATTTCACTTTTTGGATGATGATGAAGGAAATAGATTAATTTACAGGAATATTTCAGTATTTGTGATTAGACTATGACCTGGGCAGTGACTGTATGGCTGACAGAGAGAATCTTGGAACTTCAAAATCTCTAGAGCTAAAAATTGTGAAAGAATACCTAAAGATTAACAATAGTGGGCAAACAAAGCACTATGGTAGTGACACCAGAGTTCAATTTAATCAGGAACATTAAACATTCACGCTGTAAAACTCTCTTTGGCTCATTGTGTTAGAATGTCTTCTAAATTCATAGACTGACTGTAACAAAAGGCTGGTGGGTGCAATCCCTATAGAAGCAAAGAAAGTTAAAATTTAGGATTCGAGTGTGTATTCAATGATATGGAGTTGCACTTGACTCTTTGGGAGTTCAAGCTAGAGAACTGCAGTCAGTTTTCCACAGAGTTCCAGAAAACGAGACGGTGAGAAAAAATAATGTGTGTTTTGTCTACCTTCTTATTTATGTATATTTAAATATTTTAAGCAATAAGTTTATTTGGTATTTAAATACAGCACTTCTTTGCTAATATCCACTGAATTTACTCTTTGAGTTTGCATAATAGGTTCTGGCTCTATGAGGAAGGCTATAAATTCAGTATAATCTCTTTTATTTTTAATGCCTTTTCACCTCTGTAATAAGTACATTGTTGAGAAATCTGGAAGCTCTAAAGATAAGACTAGGTTATATATACTTTAGTAGTTTAAGGAAGGTGCCTGTTCTAGACTCTGGAAAAACCTTGAGAAGAAACTCATAGATTCATGTGAGGAACCCACTGGAGGATATAAATTGTTGACTCATCTCCCAGGGAATTCTGAACTGAAGAATACAGAATGAAGAGCTAAAAGGGAAAAAAGCCAATTCTTATCCAGAGGGTAGGTATACTTTTTTCAGTAGTATGCTTAATTCTATTACAGCTAATGGATGATAAATGTGTGGAATTCCTATAAAACCAGTATTAGTTTTTTTACAGACAGAAATGGATATCCTAAAATCCAACAGGTGAGATCTTTAAACCACAGTTCATTTTTCTTTGCCTGTGTTTGCTGGAGATCTTATTACTGCAAAATCATTATTTTTCTGGTTTTCCTCCTTCTGAGTGATACACTTTGAAATTTGTTACTGGATTGTAACTGTTCTTCAAGAATTTTTCCATATATCCTTCCCTAGTCATTGGGTCTGACTTCTTACAGCTGTCCCTACATATCATCCAAGTGCTTCATTTCATCAAGGCCCCATCCAGGAGATATTTTTGAGGAAAGTCAATTCAGGTGTTGATGTTCTTGTGCAATGCACATGTACTGCAGCCCAAGCCCCACACTGGAATATACCTTTTCAAAAAAGCCAAGATTCTGGGGAAGACCTTGTGAATAGCCAGTCCTCTACTGATCTACTCTGGATACACAGTCATAGAACACAGCCAGAGCTGGGAGCTGAGAATCTTTAAAAAGCTTAGCCCTGGAATAAGAGGTCTTGTAGAAGTGAAGTCAGAATGGATTTTGTATGGGACCCTGGGACAAAAAAGACACTGTGCTATGAACTCTGCATACATCTTTACCATTGCTTTTGCCACTGCAACGGCTCAAAGCTCCAGTACTCAGTTCATAGATTTTTTTGTGGGCCTTTTGTGCAGTATAAGATATGAAAATACCAGCTGAATGAGCAAGAGAACACCTTCTGAAGAGAGAAACCAGCTGGCATGTTAAATAAAACAGTTCTGTTAATACAGCTCTGGTGACATTTGCACAATGCACACAGTGATTCCTGACGCTGATGAGTTGTATTCCTACACTCTTGAAGTCTTACAGAAGTTGTTATTTCCTGCATTAGGCTAGTGGCTTTGATTACCTTAAAGCCAGTGCTTTCTATTTGCCCTTAACAAACAACATTGTGTTGACTTTTACGTATTCTCCAGTTTATATTATTTGGATTTTGACACTGCACTTCAAAAGCTTCCCACCCTTTCAGATTGGTATCATACAGACATTCATGCAAATCACTGAATAAGTAATCCCTTGAAATATTGAGTGAGAATAAACCTAGGACAAATTCTTCCTGAAGAAACCAAGACTTCCCAGGAAAATAAGCCATTGATAACAGTGCATTGAATTAGACGTCAATAAGTAGTAGTGTCACAGATGGAGGAAGGATGAGAGCAATGATTCAACAAAAGACAATAGCTGGAGCAGCACCAGGCTGCAGAAAGTTTTAAAGATAAATAGATTTTATTTAACAGTGGGAAATATATGTGAAGAGGGACACACAACTTTGGGCTTCGGGAGATTATTTCAGCAGTGGCATATGGAGAAAATTCTTTTCAGCAACAAAGAGAATAGAGTTCAAAATGAGAAAAGAATGTGGAATGGTCAAGTCAAGAGAGTAAAATAGAGTTGCTTGAGAAGCTGAAGTGTTTAGAAAGAAAAAGTCTAGATACTTGAGATACTGGACAAGAAAAATCTGTTTATTCACTGCCTAGGTGCAAAGTAATACCTAGGAAGAAGCAACCATCTCTTTACGTGTACTTTGCTTAGAAGCTCTTTAATAAAGATACTCAGCCTAATTCCAGATGAGTGTTAAGTCATCACAGTATCATGCAGAGATAGTAGCTTGCATGGTACATTTAGCTGTGGATATTTTTGCCACCTATTTGTAGAGTTGTTCAGCTGCCTGAATATATTTAACTACCTAAGTGAGTTACCTCTGCACCATTTTTTATTATGCAGGATAGACTTGCACCAAACAACACGGTGAATGCATAAGAATTACTTGCTTTGAAATTCAGACAAAAACAATATTTCAGAATTCTGGCTAAATTGACTGAAATAAAAGCAGCAAAAAAAGAGTATTAAATTTTCAGTATTAGCTTAACAATAAATGTACCTCTTTTTCATATGTTTGTTAACAGTAAAATCATCCCTCACACAATTAAAATTTTGCAGTGATGTTTACCAAGACTGTACCCTCAGAGAGTCAAGACAATCATACTCTGCCTGTCCACTTCTGGCAGAATAATTTCTAATCCCCGCTTTCAAAAGGAGGAAGAAAATTACTTCTTTTACAGGTAAAATTTATTAAATCTTTGCAATGCTGGAAAACCAAAATCTGTATCTGCTGGTTTAATCTGTTAGGAGAACGAAGGGCAGTAAGAAAGTTTTCTACAGGTACATCAGCAGCAAAAGATGAAGACAAGGGAGACTGTGAGTCTGTTGCTGAGTGAGGGGCATAGGACACAAAAAAAGGCTAAGGCACTCAAGGCCTCTTTCACCTCTGTCTTCACTGGTAAGACTGGTCATCAATAATTCAAGACCCCTGAGGCCAGAAGGGAAGTCTGTAGCAAGGATTACTCCTTCTCAGTAAAGAAGGATCAGGTTAGGGAGCATTCAAACATACTCAAAATACACAAGTCAAAGGGACTTAACGGGTGAGCACCTGGCAGTGCAGACACTGCTGAACTATGTCATTGCAAGGCCACTCTGGATTATCTTTAAAAGGACACAGTCATCCTGGGAGGTTCTGGAGTCCCAATCGCCCCTGCCATGGGCAGGGACACCTCCCACTAGACCAGGTTGCTCAAGGCCTTGTCCAACCTGGCCATGAACACTGACAGGATTTGGGCATCCACAACCTCCCTGGGCACCCTCCAGTACCGCACCACTTTCACAGTAAAGAATTTCTTTCTAGTATCTAAACTAATTTTCCCCTCTTTCAGTACCCATTACTCCTTGTCCTGTCACTACAGTTCCTGACAAAAAGTCCCTATCCATCATCCCTGTAAATGCCTTTCAGATACTGAAATGTTGCTACAAGGTCTCTTCAGAGCCCTCTCTTCTCCAGGCTGAACAGCCCCAACCTTCTCAGCCTGTCTTCATAGGAGAGGTTCTCCAATCTGCTTATAAACTTTGCCGCTTACTCTGGATTTGCTCCAACAGTTCCTTGTTCTTCTTATGTTGGTGGCCACAAAGCTGGATGTGGCACTCCAGATGGGGTCCCACAAGAGCAGCGTAGAGCGGGATCACTTCCTTTGACTGGTCATGCTGCTTTTGGTGCAGCCCAGGATGCCATTGGGTTTCCGGCCTGCAAGTGGGTACTGGTGAGTCCTGTTGAGTTTTTCAGAAACTATCAACCCCAATTCTTACTCTGCAGGATTACTCACAATCCATTCTCTGCCCAACCTGTAGGTATGTGGGTTTGGTACAGCCCAGGTCCAGGACATTGCACTTCACTTCACTGAACTTCACGAGGTTTGCACAGGCCTACCTCTCAAGCCTGTCCAAGTCCGTCAGGATGGCTTCCCTCCAGCATGGGGACCTTCCCTCAATCATGTCAATTGCACCATACGGCTTGGAGTCTTTGGCAAATTTGCTGAGGGAGCATTCGATCCCCCATGCATGTCATCAGCAAAGATGGAATGTTGAAAAGTATCCACCTCAGTAGGTATCAACCCCTGAGGGACACCAAACATCACTGTTCATGTGGACAATGAAGTCTTTACCACAACTCTTTTCACAGAATAGAACCATATGTGGATATTCTTTATTTCTCCTGTTCCAGAAAAAAACCTTCAGTATCCTATTTATCAATAATTCATTGTATGTGATTAATGGGTTATGTCACACTGATATACCTCACCGCTGCTAGTACCAGAAGGGCTGTACAAAATGCAGTGACTGGTACAGAGGATAGGCTGCAAATGATGTCAAACTTATGCAGTTCCCAAATATATGAGGTATATTTAGTTGTCTGAGAGGACACAAACATAAAGTCATTCTTGACTGCTGTGGGTTAAATATAATGCAATTTCACTGAAGCCTTTCATTTATGATGCCATAACACAACATGAGTTATGACCTCCAAACTATAAAATTAATTTTGTTCATCTGAAAAAATGTTGCCAAGCATTGCATGGAAAACATTGCAAAATCAATACTCTTTGTAACATTACTGCCACTTAACAAATCATACCCCAGCCTCATACAAAATAGCCCTAAATAGGCTAACATATAACTTTTATGGCAGAAGATGTGTTATACAGAGCAATTGCAGAAACAGAACAGTTACTAGTAAGTTTAAATATGGATATGATTCCATCATTACCATCTTTTCTATGAAATATTTCAATGTTATTTGGGCTCAAAGACCTGAAACTTCAATGTCTTGATTCAATATTTTTAATTTGTTTTAAAGCACTGAATTGAGTATTATTTCTTTAGCCTTTACCTACTACTTTTGCTATACAGCACACATGTAATGGAAATTATTGACGAACCAGGTAGTGGCACAGCGTGCCACAGCCACAAAACATATAAATATGTAAGCCTAGGGAGTTAGGCTGATCTCTGGATGCATAGATCAATAGGATACATAAAATCAGCAATAAACAGATGTAAGGTATAGAGCACAAGCATAACTATTTTAGTCTTGCTGGCATAGTGACTAAACTTATATCTGCATGCCAGCTTTATAAAAGACAGGGCTGGATGCCCCCTCTAGTGTGTACACAGTGTATGCTAACTGTACTTAGTGGTGTTTAAAATGGTCCAGATTGTGGCAGAACAGAGAACTGGGCAACATAGCTTGGAAACAGCAAGTGGGTCACTGCATATTTCCAGCTCCCTCTCTAGAGAATTTCCATCCGCCTGGCTGGCTGCCCTGCTGCTGCCTGCCCAGGAGCAAAAGAGACAGGAGGGCCATTGCAAAAGGTGGAGAGAGCTTCAACCCCTGCTCCCATGAGCCTATTCCTTGGGCAAAAAGAGGAGAGGGAGGAAACAATGCATCTAGCAAACCAACTTAACTCTTTCATGGCAGCACTGAGCAGAGAAGCATGGGGAGCACAGAGAAGGAAGCAGGAGAAGTAGGCAGGACTTCAGTTGGTGCTGAATGACTGGGTGAAGGGAGCAGATTGGTGGGGACATGGGGAAAGACACAGTTCCATGCTGGCAAGCTATCTAAATGAAGTAATGGCAATTGTCCTTATACACATTTTTCAGGCTATCTTAAACACAGAGTTATCTAATTTAAACAGTCTCTCTCTCCTGCTCCTCCCTCCTTCTGTTTTCTCTCTAAATCATAAATAGGTACTCCCATTAGAAGCTGTGGGAAATAGGTTGTTGTCAAGGTAGCTGAATCTTCTTCTTCCAAATGTGTGCAATTTTAAGTTTTATATTCAGTCTCTTCATCTTTTCCTCTGGCTCCTGTGCAATGTTCCACTTAATCTGATTTTCTGTCTTAGCGATTTTTATTACTCTTATATTTTACATCAGGGCTCTTATTTATGACTCAGTCATCATAGTCATGGTTAAATACTGGTAGTCCTCACCATATTTATGCAAGAAGGGAATCAGGAACTTACTATTCAGGAATCCCAATAATAATGTGATGGATTGAATCATGCTCTGATTAGTGAAAATTGTATGCTTGTCAACAAGTAGAAAGTCTGTCTCAGCATTCAGAATACAGAGGACTATTGTGTTCTGGTAAATGAGGTAGATTGATGAAAATCCTTTCAGAAGGATGAGTGAAATCCCCAAATTCATACCTCAACTACTGCTCCTAATGGATCCTCCAAATACTTGGGACTTTGGAAAATACTGGACATTCTTATATTTCTGTTGCTGCAGAGCATGAGAATTTATATTATTTTTAATATAACGGAAGCAAAGTCAGCTTGAGGGACAGACTACATTCACAGAATCATAGAATCTTAGAAATATTAAGGCTGGAAAAGATCTTCAACTCTAACCATCAACCCAGCACCACCATGTTCAGCATTAAACTATGTCTTCAGTGACTTATGTACATGTTTTTTAAACATTTTCAGGGATGATGAGTCCACCACTTCTCTGGGGAGCCAGTTCTAAAGTTTTGAAAACCTTTCAGTGAAAAAACTTTTCCTAACATCCAATTTAAACCTCTCCTGGCACAACTTGAGGCCTTTACCTCTTGTCTTGTCACTTGTTACCTGGGACATGAGACTGACCTTGCCTGGCTAGACCCTCCTTTCAGGCAGTTGTACAGAGAGATGAGGCTCTTCCTGAGCCTCCTTTTCTCCAGGCTGAACACCCCCAGCTCCCTCAGCTGCTCCTCACAGGACTTGTTCTCCAAACCCTTCCCCAGCTCCGTTGCCCTTCTCTGGACACACTCCAGCCCCTCAATGTCTTTCTTGCAGGGAGGGGCCCAGAACTGAACACAGGATTTGAGGTCTGGCCTCAGCAGTGCCCAGTACAGGGGGATGGTCACTGCCCTGGTCCGGCTGGCCACACCATGGCTGATCCAGGCCAGGATGCCATCGGCCTTCTTGGCCACCTGGGCACACCCTGGATCATGTTCAGCTGCTGCTGACCAGCCCCCCCAGGGCCTTTTCTGCGGGGCAACTTTCCAGCCACTCTGCCCCCATCCTGTAGTGATGCATGAAGTTGTTGTGACCCCAAGGACAGCACTTGGAACTTGGCCTTGTTGAACCTCATACAATTTGTTGAACCTTAGCCCATCTATCCAGCCTGTCCAGATCCCTCTGCAGAGCCTTCCTGCCCTCCAGCAGATCAACACTCCCACCCAACTTGGTGTTGTCTGCAACTTGCTGAGGGC
>VXBB01003067.1:28113-60746 GCA_013399915.1 Illadopsis cleaveri | reverse complement strand
AACACTCCCACCCAACTTGGTGTTGTCTGCTAACTTGCTGAGGGCGCACTTGATTCCCTCATCCAGATCATTGATAAAGATATTAAACAGGGAGAGCCCAAATACTGAGCCCCAGGAAACACCTCTAGTGACCACTCTCTGGGCCTGACCAATTTATTCCAAACTCTCAGGAGACTAACCAGATATTTGTTACCAGTTATCTGAAGACTTGCACTAGTGGGCTGCAATTAGGTTCTTCTTAGTAACATTTCTGTATGTGGCATACAGTATATATAAAATTAGTCTCAATTAACCGGCTTTAGAATTTATCTTGAGACATTCTGCATTGCTTCAAAATTGTCTGAATACACATTATGTATATGTTGAGTAAACTTGTAGTGTAATACATAACTTGAATATTTCATAAAGTACATGTAAGTTGATGTTTAATTTAGTTTCTGCTTGTCACACAAAATAAAAATGCATTTATTTTATTTAGAGTGATTCCCTGTAACCAGCTAAGTCAGCTGAAATCGGTCATTTATTTTTAAAGTAAATCCAGCGCTCCTTCTGTCCCTGTTTATTCTTTATTTATATATACAGATATAATTATGTGTATGTGTCTGGATGAAACTGTAACTGCATTTTCCTCTGATTGTGAGCTTTAAAATTCTGCCATCTATATTTTGTTTCTGTGATGTTACTTCAGGGATATTTTATGCTTTAAGTAAACATCGCCTTGAGGTTCTTGAAAATATATAGCTTCTTTAAACCAAGATAGAACAGATGGAAACTTCATTGCTTAAACAAATGGCTACAATTTTCTTCAGGGCACAAAATAGTATCATGAACTTGACTGAGAACCTAGGAAGCTTCCAGGAGCTTTTAGTCTTTCTTTGCTGGCAAAGGATAGAATTCATAAATTTTGTTCAAGAAATGTTTTACAGAAATACCCTTGTGTCTTTCCATTTTCTTGTTTTCCTTTTTTTTTTTTTTCTGCTGTGAAGCAGAGAACTGGCATTCCTGATTCAGATGACCTTTTGAATTAAGTTATTATGAGATAGATTTTGCATGACAACACAATTTTCCTGTTAGCTGTAGAAATTACAGTGCAGGTGCAACAACCTAGACTATTTTAACAGACTTCACATTACTCAGTTACCAATTCTTGCAATTTAATCTATCAAAAAAGTGCTGTGAAGTAGTGATATGAGCTGCTAAATAAATTTTTCTATCTTTGTAGCATTTTTCATCCTTGAAAGAAGGCATAGAACTTATTCTTGCACCAGGCAGAAGCAGAACTATCATTTTCCCATAATACACATTAATGTAAATTGCAACACATCCTCTGAATCAGGGTCTTTATTGATCTTGGTTCAGAACATGCTTGTATCTTTGTGTGAGAGAGAGAATCATCTTAATGCTTTTACAGCTGTTTTAATTTAAACTCCACTGATAAAACACATCTATAATAAGGTCTGCTGGAAGAGTTCCCAGCCCTGACAGTTATCTATAAATTGATGGAAGTCATATACCTGTGCTTGTTTGGAAAATATGTATGACAGCCTAAAGCAGATAACAGAAGTCACATCTGCTGGAGGATGCTTGCAACAAAGGTAAGCTTTTGTTACAAGCCTCTAGTTCTGGCAACACAGTCATGGTGTTAATACAGTCAAGAACAAGCTATAGGGTTTAGTTAGAAGAACAAGCTCAATGTGTTTCTGTGAATCAAACATAATGAGACTGATTACCTGTGGCCATGTCTCTAAATTGCTCTTTATGGTACTGTAGGTGTTAACTTGATTTTGGAAAAGGCCCGGACTAGAATTCTTTGAACCTTCAAAACTTTTGCTAAAGGTATGCACATCTCACATTCTCTTGGCATTGCTTCAGCACCAGCAAATTAGTAAAAAATAAATGAATGTTTAGCATCACATAGAGTAGATTTCCCAGGTGAGACTTACACACCAAAGTTTTTTACCTCCATTTATAAGTTTTGAGGGTGGGGAGTGTGACACGGCAGCTAGATGTACCAGCTGTGTTTGGACACTGGAGGCTCATTTCTTAGAATTGACAAAGCCACGACAACTATGCTGTGCCTGAGCTGTGCTAATAAACCAGGACCAAACTGTGGAGGGAAAACTGAACAAGGTGACACTGACTGCAAGTGTTTACACAGAACACAACAGGAAGACACAAAGGGAATCTGAAGTAGTCATGGGACAGTGCTGGTGAGCGTGGTGGGGGGTCATCATAACATGGTTGCAGTCTAGGCAAATATGTGAGTTTTGTTAGCATCTCTACAGGGGACTGGAAAAAAAGATAGTGAGGTAGCTTTGATTAAAAGAAGTTGCTTCCAAGTATGAAAGGCAAAGTTGGAGGAAAAGATACATAAGGTTGTTTGGAAATTAACCAGTGCAAAGGAGAATGGTAGCATAAACTAATTGAGAATGACAATGTGGCCTCGCAAAGCCCTTAGGATTAGGGAGAAAATAGTATGTGAAAAACTGTGAATGTGAGGATAAGCTACCTAGCCTTAATGCAGTAGTTGTCGCTATTGGAAGGGCTAGCCAAATATTGGGCTATCACTGCAATGGCATTCTGCATTGATAGGAGGAGGACAAACTTCATTTATTTAGGGCAAGAGAAAAGGATGTGGTAAGAACTGAGTCATAAAATTCTGCAAGTCCAGATAAATTTTAGCTTTGACGATGAGACTTAAACCAGAATTTCAGGAAATAAATGTACATGCACACTGAAGACTTGCAGATAAGTCAGAGTCTGTGATAGTCTGTCTGCCTCAGCTTTGAGTCCAGGTGATGGGCAGGTTGATGATTTTCACACTGACAAAGAAGACAGCTGTAAAAGATATGCTGGGTAAAGACAAATTAATATGAGTTTAGCCATTTTTGAGATTTAAGCTTTGACTACTCTCCTTGTCAGATGTGGGAAAGGGGCTGAGATTTTTACTTCAGTAGATTTGTGCTTATTTATATTAGGGGATTATCTGGCTCATTAAGATAAAAATTGGATAATGTTAATCTTTCCTTTGAAGTGCCTACATGTCAGTTCTGTACCCTGTGAACAACAGTTCAATCCAACCTAAGTACATTGAAATACATTAATATACACACACTTGTTTATATAATAATTGAGATATATGGCTTGGCTATGCAGAGCATCTTTAACAGTATCTCTCAGTATTCCTTTAAAATGCCCTATAGTAACAATTTTCATTAGCAGTTAATTTGATGTTTTCTTCAACTCAGAGGGGACCTAATTCCAATCTTAGTTTGTATAACAGCTTATTAAAGTGAGTATTGTGACTCTCTGTTTTTAGCCTCAGTTTCTCCTAGTGTGTATGAAGAGAATAGCAGTGCTGACTCCACTTGTCAAACATTCTGAGAATAGCTGAAAAGTAGGCTCATCATTAGCAGCTTTTTCCACACATCCGAGTTGCATTTGCACATAAGGGGAAATGTCATAGAAGATGAGTTTGTTTCTCATCTATTTAAAAATCTTGTCATAGAATACATAAAAGAGAGTTTGTATTGCAGTTAAGACAGGGAAAGAAAAACAAAAAGAAAAAAAAAAGAAGTCTTGTTCTAGCTCATGTACTTCTTTCCTGAAATGTAGCCAAGTCCTAATACCAAACTCCCTGGTTTACCAAAGCCAAGTCTCAGTCATTCAAAAAATAATCAATAATCAATGTTCTAGGGAAAAACTTCATTTACATTTTGAAATGTTACCATTTTTCTCTTACCTATCAAAATTTCCCATTATCTCAAGGCCAGACTTTCCATTGCATGCGAGCACAATTTCAAGTCAAATAAGCATGATGGGGTTCTCTAGGTTGTATGATTGAGGCCTTATGGAATAAACGTACATGCCTCCAAAATCTAAACAAACTAATTGTTTTGACAAACAGACTGTTTGAAATGGCATGCCAAAGAATATATAACAGTGGATGTTCTATTCATTCTGTTTCAGTCTGCTGCCTGCATGAGAGAGAACACTGGAAGTTGAACAAGCAGACTCATTTGTGTAGGTGGTGATTAAAAAAGGAATAGAAATGTGGCAAAACCCCCCACATTTTTTTATTTTAAATAACAATTCAAATTTCAGTTTTAGGGAACAATCACAATTCATTATTCTGCCTATAATTTTGAAAAATGGTAGATTTGTCTCAGAGAGAATTATGGATTTTATCCAAGATCCAGGGAGTCAATGAAAGGACAATGAGTTGCGGGTTTTTTGTTTATTGAATAAAAAAAATAGAAAAAAGAAAAAGAAAAAAACCACTTCAGATACCACGCAGAGGGTAAAAAAGTAGCACTATCAATGCCCAAGCTAACTTGTGATTTTTATTACTTTTGTACAAAACCTTGTCAATAACAGTTATATGACCTTCAGAGCCTATTCCCATATTACCTGCCATGTACTCCACACTAACATTAAGTCTTCTTGACAATGCAAACATCCTCATTACACCCCCCCAACCCCATTCTCCTGCATAAACATGACAAAATAGAAATTTTCCTCCTTGAAAACAGATTAGTTAGGAAAGCCAAAAGCCCACGAGATCTCTATGGCCTGGAATTGTATTCACAGCTATATCCTGCTATCCATCACCCTAACTAACACTTGCAAACACATTTAATCCAAAGGCAACAGGAACAGTCACCCCAAGGGCATTTTTGACTCTTCCCTTTTTATTAAGTGATCTGTTGTTGGGAGATTTTTTTAGAGAAAGAAGGCAACGATGCTTGCTCTGTAACAGCCAAGGGATAAGAATTCCTTCATTTGTCATGAAATGTAACTAATTTTGGCTTCTTCTTGTCTTCCACTGTGGCATACCAAATTCTTACTTCACCAGAGCAAAGAATGGAGGCATGTCTGGGGGCTTCTCTTTAGAACAACCATCACTTTTTCTCTGAGACAGGGAATGAGTAGTAACCTTCCAGTGTTTATCTTGTTATTAAATACTGATCAGTGTTTTTTTCTTTATTAGAAATTGTGAATATAATGGTTTTCATTTCATGTTACATTTGTAATAATCCCCTGCATCATTCATCAGCCAGTGAAGAGCTCAAGTTCATCAAAGAAGGAAGTAAAGAATAACAATTATTCTGTTCAATGTTACTTAATAATAGCAAATCTACTCCATGAAACCAGGATCAATCATCACTAAGTGTATTACACAGCAACTGAGAAAAACTGATTTATAAACCTAGACGCCAGGCTGCAATCTAATAGTGGAGATGTCATGTTGTAGAAGGCTGTAGTAATTTGGGATACGGCCCCACTGAATATTTTGGAAGAAAGCTCAGTGTTATCAGTAGCAACATCTACACTACTCGTCATATCACTCTCAAGACCTGTCCCCCAACCCTGGTTGATGCCCTTAATTTCTATATCACATACTCACTTCAAATGAAATGTCCTTGGGGCTGTCAGCTCTTCTACAAGATTTTTCCTGCTATCTTTTTGCTGCACAGGATCTGTATCTGCCACAGTCTCTCTGGTAAATATCACTGTCTTTGTTCTAGACTTACCTATCAAAAAGGACATCATTTGGAATCCTGTCTAACATGGCCCTGTAACACTTGCACTGGAATGGTCCAGGTGGCTCAAAACTTTGAATCCTTAAGGCACAATAGGAAATACCACTCTGTCCTTGGTCTGTGATAGTAGGAAACACTTTTTCTAGAGCAAGACTATCATTCAAAGTCCAGAAGAGAGTGAGTAATGTCATTTTTGAAAATTAGTTATGCTACACCCTTAGATGATGTGCTATTAACATTGAATGCTCCCTTTATGCCTTCACCCATCCCTATCACTGTTTCATCTTCCATCCTTCCTTCCAACCCCTCTTTTCCCCACAACTCCATTTGTGGACAATAGTATGAAGCTGTAGTCTCCTCTGAGCTAGGTGATAATTGGATTGTTTGGCCAGCTGACTCAATATTCCCTGAGTATTCCTGGCTGCTGTCACAGGTAGCAGCTATTCTTTTTGATCAGTCATTTTGCTTTTTCACCTTCTTCAACTCCCTTTAAACAGACTGGAGATTCTCTTATCTGGAATGTCACTCTGTCCCTGGTAGGGCAGTCCACTCAGGGTACAAGTATGATCACCCACATTTTCTTTACCATCTTTGGCCCACCTTCAGGTCAGAATATGCTTCCTGTGGAGAGAGGCTAAAAGTCTACCAAGGAAATGGCAGGTCTGTGTCTGTGTGTTTATCCAGAAAGACCCTTCCTGCCCAGCACAGTCTGAGCACCCATCTACAGCTCCTGGAGGCCAGCAGAGGATAGAGCAAACCATATTCTGAATGGCACAGGCACATGGAGACCTGCTATCCTGTGTACCTTGTTTGTGGCAAAGACCAAGCTCTGACAGCTGAGCTTCAGCTGGAAGAGGTCATTTGGGTGACAGCAGTCTCCCACCAGCTTCAGGACAGAAGAACCACTTCAGTCTCCTCAAACAGCAATCTGTGGCCTGGCCTAGGCCATCCATTCTTCTGTCTGAACTCTCTTTATCAGTAGTAGTGTCCTAACAGCATGTGGCTTGGCCTCCTGGTATGTAATTGACTTAATGGTAGCCTCCCCTGTATGGGATCTCCAGAAGATGGGTGTCCAAATAAAACTGGCTGGCCATAAGGGGCATTTGGACACTTCTTAACAGTATGATTACAATCTCATAAGCTCATCACAGTGCAAATCATTTCATCATTTTTACAGTCATGGATGGGCAGGTCACAACCATTATGTCATCCATCCAGAGTGGTCAGGTCTTCAGTGGCACAGCTGGCATCTTTCCTGGCTGCTGGGAGACAGTATATGAGTGATACAAAACAGCTTCTGAGAAGCCACAAAATGTAATTTGGCATTATTTCCTGGTTAGATGGACTGCAAAATCCATGAGCATCTGTCTGGGAGCTCCTTTTCAGAAAGCCAGGCCAGGGACAGTCAGGGTGAACATGACAGCCGAGCATGAGGACAGATGTTTGGAAGGTACTCCTGTGGCTGACCAGCATGAGCAGTTGACAAACTTGAGGTTATTTCTACAAAGCAATGTGAAGGTTTTCCTTTTGAAGGTGGTATTACAAACAACTAATGAGGGACTACTGTGCCATTTTTAATGACTAAAAATAGGTAAGCATAGATCTCTTAGTTTGTGGAGACAGAATATACAGAACGACACTGCAGTCATTGCAATGTGACTCATTTGTGGCAATAAGGAAAAGAATAACATACTTTTCAGACAAACCAACACTATTCCTGTTATGCTCAAACAGAAATAAACCTTCATAGGGCTTATTTGGGAAAGAAGGAAGCTTCTCGCTTTCTGATGCATCATTAGGAAAATGTTGGATTTGTTGGTGATCTATCAGCCTAAATAGACAATGCGACATCTTTCATCGTGACTGTTTTCCAAAGATCTCATTGGCTGTTCCACCTAAGTATTTTTGGTACCTTCAGTTGTTTCCTGTTAATGGTGCCTCTTGCTCCAGTTCAAACCTCTTTTTACCCCACTGAAATATCTGCGCTGAAGTCCATGCTGTCTAAGGCAGCAGGATTTGGTATATTAGCAGGAAGTTAGGAGACCTCATTTCCATTCCTACTTCTGCCAATACCAGCTTTATGACCCAAAACACCAGCTCCAAATTCCCTCACACATTCAGTCTTTAAGGGAAAGTTTACGTTACATATAGTGGATTTCTCTCTTTAGTATTTGCAATTATTTTGCATACTATTAATATAACATAATTTGGAATAGGATTAAACATTGCCTTCCCTCAGAATCCTCATTTTTTCCATGCCAATCAAGAGACATCATATACTTTCAAATCCCCCAGCTTTCTGTGTATGATTCTTTTGTGAGAATATGAGTAGAATATGCTTATTGACGTTACCTATCTCTTATCAGTTGCTCCCTCATGTGGGGATCTGTTAATATTATGTATAGTTCATATAAACCTTTTTTTACATACCATGCAAAATCAAGAATTTACAAGCTGAGGATCTATTTTAAATGCAAATATGTGAGTAACTGGATCTCATAAATGTTATTGCTCATTCCCAACCAGTGAGCCACCCTGTTCCACAGCAGAAAAGATGCTTTGCAGTACTGATAGCTCTGGGAAGTTTGCAGAGCAAGAAGAAACCAGAGTGTTTCTCTCACTGCATACTGTATTTGGGATCACAGAGTGGCTACTCCTGCTGTGTTTACAAATGGATGTTTCCCATAGATGTGGCACCGAATTGTGGGTGCTACAATAAAAGTTCCTGGTCTCATCATTCCATCCCATGCGCGTATCTGATAATGAACAATAACTGGTATAATTTTTTTGTATTCCACATTTTTTATCGCCGTATATATGAGAGGAATTGTCAAATTTCAAAGGAAAAAAAAATGCCATGTCTGTAAAACTTGCTCAAAACTATAACAGCATGTCTTGTGGGCAGTTAGGATAAAACGAGTGATATGACAGGCCAGGGATGAGTGTAATTTAGTCATTATTTCTGACCAGTGTTGCCCTGGGCCCACCACATCAACTGCTCCTAGAGGCATCTCTGATTGCTAGCACTGATCCACCCTGCATTGTACTCCTGTATCCTAAGCATGCAAAAAAATGGCTAATTCTGCCAATGCTGATGTCTCAGAAGGTTTATCATATCATAGAATCATAGAATGTTCCGGGTTGGAAGGGACCTTAAAGATCATCTCATTCCAACTCCTCTGCCAAGGGCAGGAATGCCACCCACTAGACCAGGCTGCTCAAAGCCCTGTCAACCTATTCTTGAACACATCCAGGAATAAGGCATCTACAATTTCTCTGGGCAACCTGTGCCAGCGCTTCACCACCCTCACAGCAGAGAATTTTTCAATATCTAATTTAAATCTACCCTTTTTCAGTTTAAAGCCATTCACAAATTTCCTAATATGACATGCCCTTGTAAAAAGACCCTCTCTAGCTCTTCCCTCATTCACCAGTGCTGTAGCCCCATCATAGAACATGAAATTTTTTGGGCACAATTTTCCCTTAGAAAGTCATGTTAATTGTCACCAATAACTTCATTATATTCCATGTACCTTTGAATATTTTCAGAAGCATGCGCTCTGTGATCTTTTCCTTCTTTAAAAATTGGGATTATGTTTCCATATTTCCAGTTTGTGGGAACTTCACTGCCATAATTTCTCAAATATGATGAATAGTAGCTTAGGCACTTCATGTGCCAGTCCCTACATGACCCACAGATACATTTCATCGTGTCTAATGAACTTGTGTACTTTGAATTCCCTTAGGTGGTTCCTCTTCTCTACTTCAAAAGGTCTGGCTTCAGTCTTGTCTAATGGGTCAAAACTTTTGCTTTGTGTCAAAATAAGCAATATGAGCGATTTCAAACATACTTTTAAAAGGCCATTTACATTTTTAATTTTTACTCCTTTCAAATGTCTTTAGATTTGGATTTTTATTTTAGTCACTAGGTAAATCTCTAATTTGTAGACTCGGTTCCCCAGGAGTTTTACTTTTCTATCAGTGGTATTTATTTACAGAAGATTTGACAAAAAATTAATGGAGGCATTTTATGCGCAGCTTCATGTTTTAATAAGGGAAGTCTGGTGAGAGATTAGATAAGAAAACCTTGAGTATTGAGGTGAACTCCCATGAGTAAAGAAAACATACAAATATTGGCTTATAGTTAAGGTTATTGAGAGGAGACTATGTCCTATACAAGGATATATTTGATAGAGGTGTATTTCTATACATCTCAGTGTCTTGTATGCACTGGGATACAATCAGTAACTGATATATGCTGGTAAATTATATGTATGATTTAACATATAAAGACATAAAGTAAACTAGAGATTTTGGTTATATTAAATAAACTTGATTCTGCTTTGTGAATGTTTCAAAAAAGAAAAAAAAAATCAGATCTTTACTTTTTCCACGTGGCAAGATTGCATATTGACATGCTGCATGGGACATTTCAGCTTTATTTATGGGATGGATGGACAGCTTGTATGAAAATTTCTCTCATAGATTCTGAATGTTTTGTTGCTCAAGTCGGAAGGAGAAAACTCAGAATGACCTTTGAGTATCATGTCTTCTTTTAAAGGCAGATTGATGGCTTCCCTTCTTTTCTCTCTCCTGTGCCTTTTTCTCAGTAATGCATAAAAGCCTGAAATAAAATCTCCAGTGTGTAATGCATAACTAATTTTATTTTTTACTCCAAACCCTAGCAATTCAAAGCCAAGTAAACACCAGCAGGCTGCATTCACTTACACTATGCATGTTGATGCTAATTGCAGTTCCCTAAGCATTTTACATTGTTTGCACAAAATAACATTGCTCTGCCTTCAAACAGTCAGTTCAATGACAGCTGGAATGAGTTTATCTCATACTGCTTAGTGTCAGGCGCATTCTTACAGCTTTCCTGTCTCCTTTTGAGGGCTAATTAAGGCATTCTTCTCTCTTGTTTAACATTTACATTTAAACAGCTGCATCTCATTTGGATATAATGCAAAGATGAGCACCTGGCTTTCTTCCCCTGAGATAATTCTGGGAGGGTTTTTTTGCTCCCCCTCCTTTCACCAAAGCTCCAAAAATGGTTATTTTTTGTGCTTATGTGGGGAAACGAACCAAAGTGGCTGTAAATGGAGAGAGCTGCTCTTCATTCACAAACAGGATGCATCTTCCCAGGATCCTTCACAGCTAGTCACCTTAGGATACTCGGCATGGGAGCAGAATGCAAAACAGAGTCCTTGAGCCTTTCATCAGTCTGCTGCCTTTGTCAGGCTCTGGTCACCTCAGGGGCGTCTTCATTGTTCCTGTCCTTTTTGCATCTTGGGTTGTTTGGTTGTTTCTTCCCACACGAACAAAGAGTTTACAGGAAAAAGAAAAAAATGAAACAAAGTCTAAACCTTATTCCAGCAGAAAAACATGGCAAATGTAACCATAGCAGTTCCATAAAACCTCTTGTTCCATGTTAGCCGGAAGGGGTACAGAGGAGCAGGCCAATGTGCTTTCAGAGGTCCACACAGGCCCAAGTTCTCCATTATACAGAGAAGTGGCCAGGACTGCAGCCCAGCCTCCAGGCACTAAGCATTCTGACAGATCCAGCAGCACCTTTCACAACAATCTTGGTGCAAGGTACAAGTCTGTCAGATGTAGCACCTTTTGTCGTTCTCTCCATATTTCCAGATCTTGATCTTCAATAAGATGACTTCTTAAGATTATGAAAAAAATAATATTTCCAAGAAGTTATGAAAAATCCAAGGGCAAAGATCTATCTCCATACATCTCTGCGGGACAAACACCATTATCATTGCTCAACTTTTTATGGCTTTTTCTTGTCAGTAAAAAATTACTAGACACATTATATATTAATTCTGTGCTTTAAAGAAATAGTGTATTAGGCTGCAATAAACCAGATAATAATAATAGTATATAAACACACAAGAGAATTAATTAAATAGGAAAACTAGACTGTGTTTAAGGGCAATATGTTTATTGATGCAAGTTAATGATGTCATGTTCTTATTTCTGTGCAATTGATCTTCATTTCTCAATAGGAATGGGTAAAGAAAAGCCTTGTCTCTATGGAAAACATTACAATGGGAAGCAAAGGAACACAGGAGGTGTGTCACACCTGTGCTGCCAGGGGCCAGCAGGACTGCAGTGCTGCTGCACCCTTGCCCACTTGGCAATAACTTGGGATAACTGAGGGCAGCAACAGGCTGTGGCTCCAGCTGCCAGCTGGAGGGGAACAAGGCACACATCTTGCCAAGAGCTTCACAGATACTTGATGACAACAGAGAAGGCTGGGGGGATCTGTGCTGATCCTGGGGATTCCTTCTCTCCCTGTCAGAAAGTAACCAGACTGCAGTTTTGCCCCAGGCCTATCCCTGCCGTTCATGTTTGCCCTGGAGGAACCAGAATTTATGCCCTCTTTCCATCCTTCTCCCATTCTCAGACTTCCTGTCCTGATACCCCATCCTGCTTTGTTGCCTCTAATTTTCCTAATCTAATATGATGGCTCTTTGGACATCTTCTTTTGCCATCCTACCAGCTCCCACTTGATGGCTTTGCTTTGCCAGTCCAGAATTTCCTTTCTTCATCCCTCAGCCAAGCTACAGGTTGCTTGCACTAGTATGCTCTTCCTAATCACACCTCATTCTCTTCTTATTTCAGTAATATAACTTCTCTTTTGGTTTTGGTTTGGTTTTGTTGCTTTTTGTTTGTTTGTTTGTTTGTTTGTTTTGTTTTTTGGCCAGGGATTTGTTTAGAGAACTTCAAGAGACTCTTGGCATAGAGACTCAAGAAGGATTGGAATGATAACAAAAACTGAAGAAAAAAAATGGAAGTCCCAAATAACACTCAGTATATGACTGCACACAAATATGACTTTTCAGAAGACTTAATTGTGAAGCTATAGCAAGTCCCAGCATGTGTAAATTGTATTCTTTCCCAAAAGGTTTGTAACTGGGCAGGTAATCAAAAATTAAAATTGTTCATCTGGTTTGGAGGCTAGATACTTCAAATAAAATTTTCAAATTTGTATATGAAATTATGGGACACTAGAGCATCTGAAGATGATGAGTAGCAAGGAAACATTCATCTGACTATATATGAATGTCTTTACCTGAGCTTGCAGTCACCGAACATTCAAAGTACTGAAGAAAGAAACAGTCATGTCTACGACAGACTACTAAAATGGTACAAGCATTCATTATAAAATGTCCTAGGAGAATTATCTCACATATGAACCTCTAAAGTATAGATATCTGAAATAAGGTGAAATTGTTACCAAAATTCAACTTGAGCAGCCTCCTTTCCAACCTCCTACTTAAAAACACCCAATGGATATTTACTGAACCACTCTGCAGAGCAATGTGAGTCCTGAATATAAAACTTTACTGGAGCATTGCATATGAAATGCACCAAGCAATCTGAGAAGTCAAGCTGCTTATTACAACATACAATTTTATTATTCATTTTTTCACCTAAAAAACATCAACCTTTTATGTTACAGCAGAAGTACACTGTCTCTGAGGAACAGGACTGCACTGAAGACAGATTGTTGCTGCTCATAACCCATTTCTGCATACATAAGTTTTCTGTTCCTCAAATATATTAATGATATAACCACAGGGGAACTGTTTACATTGGTCTCTGTGTAAAAACTGAAGCTTTTTAGACAGCCTATCCTTGCACAAAAGCTTATTATTAATTTGGACAGTAGCACAAAGTTAGGAACAAGGAGCTGAGTTTATTGCCAGATTTTATCATGAGAGAAAAAGAAGAGTAGATGAGCTGGTTGTCATTTTGTTCTGGCTTTAATATAATATTTTTCCACTGGAAGAGTCAGCTTCTTCAAAACCTAAACTTGCCTCAGGAACTTATTGATTTTAAGAAACAAGTATCAAAAGCCAGTCTTTAAACCTCTCAGTTTAATTTAAGTGATGTTAAAGTGCTTCATGGAGACTAGCTGAGTAATTTCATTGAATTTGAGTAATTGCATTCAATAAATGTTTCTCTGAGAATGTAGAAGTATTTTACTTGGGTTTGTAATTTTTTTTTTCCAGTTCAAATTCTAATTTATAGCTTTCATATTGTGGCTGTGGTTTATATCTTCCTCTATCCAGACTGGTTGACATCTTTCACTGTAAGTCCTTTCTTCATTATTAATAATGGATCCTGACCTTTTCTCTTTTTTGATAAACAGTTAGACCTGCACTGAGGCTTGAACTGAGAGAAATAATGCATGATAATGTGTGATTCATGTTAAAAGATCAGGGTGGTATTTGAGCCACAGGAATGTCGTTCTGTGGGGCAAGAGATTACATCCCAGTGAAAATTTAAACCAAAATAACTTTTCAAAATTGTTTTTCACACACACTGAAAGACACATTCTTGAATCTGTTTCAGCTCTTGATGTTGTCTGAGCCATACATCACTTCCCCACCCAGCACAGATGTTCATTCCTCTCACCAGGGTAGGGTACAAGGATGTCAGTGCTATGACCAGAGATCAGCTGAGCACATGCAGTACCAGAAAGAAATTGGAACTGAGTTTGAGAGGTATTTTGTCCTTTCTGTGAATGTCTCTCAGGCACCAGAGTTCCTCAGGAGAAACAGGTTTCGAGAATACAGAGAAGCGAGACCGGGAAGAATGTAGAAAGTGGGAGGATATTCAAGTGTGAAGAGAAACAGAGACTTGGGCAGAAAGGAAACTACTTTTAGAAGTTACAGGAGAGGAAATCGGTCAGAGGAAGGAAGAATAAGTATTGGATATGCAAACTGGGACTAAAAACATTGGAGTGATTCTACAATGAGCAGCTGATGAAGGTAGCAGGGTACATTTGTGGTAGGGAGAGATCGAGCTAAAATCTCTGTCAGTTCATGCCCTCTGATAAAACATATTGGTAAAGGGTCAGAGAGTGCCAAGAAGGTCAATAAAGCCACAAAGAAACAAGGGAGAAGATGAAGTGAGTGTGATGGAGTAAGGCAAATATAGGGCTTGGGCTGTGTGCAGGGAAGAAGACATTAAGGTCAGTAAAAACACTGACGAGCAGTCTGAGAGGAACATGAAGGTTTCTTGAGCCAGGAAACCTATGCAAAGATTAGGAACTTCTGTGATGTTATAAGATGATGGCTTGTAAGGATGTTAGATTCTGTGGAGGCAAGTCCCTCATCTGAAGTTTCGTGCTGAGTTCTTGTTTTCCTTCAGCAAAAACAGTACAAAAGCAAAAAGGTGGTCCTAGAGAAAATGGCTTTCAGGAACCAAAGAAAGCAAGCAAAAATAAATGTGACTCTTTATTTTACTGAAAGATAAAGAGAAGATAAATAAGAAGGTGCAAAATAGAGACATGCAAACTAATGACGAGCATTCAGGTGGTAAATTGAACAGTGGTTTGTACTTTCTCCACTACTTCACTGCAACAGAGGGACATTTGGGAAAAGGCAGAAGATGTAAAACCAGTAAAACGAAGTATGTTTTACCTGCTTGGGCTCTAGAACACCTGCTCATGAGGCAGCAACACAGCCAGGAGCTCAGCATGACTAAAAAAGGGATTGAATATTTGAATGGATGAGGCCATGCAAAGTTACAGGCTTACAAGCTGTAAAAAATCAAAAATATTTGGAAAAGATAGATGCCTCCTGCCTCAGGCTGTTTCCCAGCTTTTGACAAAACAATAAGACGTTTTTTCCTTAGGGGCAGTTTTTGAGTCTCAGTCTCATATAACCCAAGACAACTTTATCATACAATAACATTAAATTACTCTTTCTGATTTTGGTGATTCTCTATATTTATTGTCAGTAATTACATACTCTTTTAGCTGCCTGTCATACTCATGCACATTTCTGGCTATGTCTGGACAATCCCCATGATGTGCTAGTCACTGACTGATAACTCTTGTCTAAATGTGTGTTTATAGAGTCTACTGTTCCCTGGCCACTCTTGCTAGGGAGGGCCTTTAACACACTGTTCAGATCTGGCTTGTACCCAAAGGTAGAACTGCTATTGTTAGCCCTCTGGAATAGGTGTTAGCCATGCATTAGTTGCAAATCTGATCACTGTCACCTAAATTAGGACTGGAGATCTCATGCTGGGGGCAGACTGTCACATTGCCATCTCCTGTAGGGGGTACCTCTTACTCTGGGGAAAGCTTAACACCACTGCAGGCAGCACATGGGCCTAGCAGGCTTCCTGTTGCTATCCATATCTCAACATATGGCCAAATTCACCGTAAGGATAGACAGAAAAGCATTATTGTAAATGCTCCAGCCTTTAAAAGTCTGAACTTCCATGGGCTCAGATTCAGCAAAGAACTAAATAATGTGAGCTCTAGGAACTGTATATCCTTAGATACTTTATTAAATTAATGTCATTCATTCCAGCTCTCCCACCTCTATTTCCAGCTCTTACCTGCAAACCATAATGAAATAAGAATATTCCTTACTGCGAAAAACAACCCATTCAGTGCTTCAAAATAATATATGAGATCCTTAGTGTGTGCCAGTACAGGATCTTCTCATGAGTTAGAAACAGTACATTCCACCCAAGTCCCAGGAGGGTGCCTATTTTGGTGTTTCAATTTAAAGGAAGAGCGAGATTTTGAAACAAATTGCATATTGCCTCTTTTTGTTGTGCTTTGATTTGCACCACAAAATGGTCTCGGAGCACATGACCTGGATTCCTTCTGGATGGAACTAAATTGGAAGATGTATTCCTGGGAGAGTTCTTAATGCACTCTAGCTGTAAAGGACACTCAGGTCATGGGATCAGTTTAGTACTAATATAAACCTGCTGAAAATGTGCATATCGCAGATGTCAGGCCCTAAACATCAACTGTTACTTCTACAGATCTTACTTGTCCACATTACAATTAAGACTTAGCAAAAGTCACCAAGTGACCCAGACAAATATAAGAGAAATGACTACATAAAAACTATTGTCCTGTTGCTCTTTCGGATTCAATATTTAGGCAAAATTGCCATATACTGACAATCTATTTTTCCTCAGAGGTACCAAGGCATTTAACAACATGATATCTAAGCACTGTAAAAGACAAAAAAAAAATGTTGTGAGTACTATTTTAAGACTCTAGGTTTTCTATTTCTTTTCCCCCATCCCTTCTTTCTCCTCTCCATTTTTAAAAGTTGGGGTTTTTTTTAACTTACAGACACATGCACTTATGATTTCTATAGCACTCACTTAGCAGATATACATGTCTAACTATTAAAAAGGTTCCTCAATTTAGGTACAGTGCTTGGAGGATGCAAAGCATTATGTGACTGTCAAGTATTATTAAGATGAAGAGAAGGCAGATTAATGAGAAAGGCATTCTGCTCTGAAATGAAAGGGGCTGTATTAGCTTTTCATATAAAACCTTGTAGGAAAATCTTGTTTTTGTGAACATCACAGGTTCCTGATAATTTGTTTGTGTAATGCCATCGGAACCAAAACACCTTTCCTGTTCATCTTTAAGTGATTAAAAGCAGGTTACAATAAGGTGCTAAGGTAGATTAATGGCATGGTACTTCATAAGACAAATAGAACAGGAATTAGTGATTATCTGGAAAATAAAGAGGGGAGCCTTGACTTGACTTTATTTCAGTATTGATGACTCTTATGATTATCACTAAAGCTCTGAAATTTTTTAAATTTTGAAATTTTTCTTAAATTTACTATTTTTGTATGTTCTACTTTATTAAGAACAAATTGTAATATTCTTGCTTGCAAAGACAATTATTTCAAAAGATTTAAAATTTACTAGCATATATAAACCAAACCAAGTTTAAAAAAAAAAGTTCCTTTAAAACTTTGTGCTGACCACCCAAAGATATATTGGACCAAACTGCTTGTGACAAACACTTTAGATGGCTATAAGAAAAGCATTTGAATTAACTTCTTACCTTAGGATTTATCTTTGGATTTCTATAAATCAAAGCTCTGCTGTAGCTCAATGCTCAGCTATGTCTCACCAGCTTTACAAAGATACAGCTGGACACTGTCTCAAGTGGCAGGTCAGAACCAGACCCATGGGGCACTCTTTCAGTTTGACTCTAATATTCTCACTGGGACTGTGGAACCTGGCACAGACTGAAAATTCCAGGGAGGATCAGAGATGGGCTGCACTATACTTTTAAATAATCTCTATTTTCATTGAAAGGAGAATCCTTCAGAAGATATGAATATGTGCCTAAAATATGTCAATATTTAGAGATACCATCACAATATTAAACTGAAGTAAAACATTTTCCAGATATATCTGCAAATAGAGTTTATTATTCATAAGTTACTCAATGTGCAAACATTCAGCAGGGAATACACCACACAGAGATTTTATTCCCAAGCACTTTCACGTAGGCAAAAGTTTCATGAAAACTACATGTAAGCCTCTGAAAGATGGAATTATCTGAAAGGCAGAAAATAGCAGGGTCTATGTTTAATGATGACTCCATTTCACCTCAGTGGTACTGGGTCTGAAAAAAAAAGGACCCAAATAATTTTTTTCCATAAAGCTCAATGACACATCTATTAATTGAAATTATGAGGGGAGGTGGAAAGAGGAGTATAGTCACATGTTGTAAGGCCAGAAAAGGCTTTTTTCACACAGGTACCAGAGGATTTTCCAAAGGTACTTTTTCATTGTACCTTTGACTTCCAATATTCCCTTATCCTTCCTGCTAAGAATGGATAAAATAATTTCACTCCAATGGAAACACTTCCAATCGAAGCACTTAAATTCTGTTATCAAGTTGCTCTTAAAATTTCTCTCAGGTTGGCTAAATTTGGCAAGTGCATTATGACTCTGTAAAAAGAGCCTCACTGACCTGTAGGTCATTCAGGGAACCCTTGACCCAGTGCATCTCCTTACAGTTCTTGGCCACAAAATGGACCTTGGACTCCTATTCCTCATTTCTTCCCTACAGAGTAGCAGCACCAGATCTGTACTCCTCCTCAGTCATACTTTCTCTATGCATGTTAACTCCCTCAGCCATAACTGACTGCTCCTTATTCAGCTGACTCTTTCCAGGCTGCTGCTTTCCACAGCAGTCTCCCACACTGCCAGTACAGTCTGTGCTGCTTACAGATGTGTGATCTAGCACTAAACTCTTACAAGTTTTCAAAACTAATAAAAGCTTCCTAGCAAAGGTTTTTATATCATCTTCTAGAAAATATCTCTGTGAATATTTAATGGATATTAATTTTAAAAAAAATCTTTTCCTGAAAAACATTCCATGTGATCTCTGACCTAAAACTTTTTATTGTTACATTGTAGAAATGAACTTGAAATTAATTAATTTGTGGTAATGTCCTGCTAATGTTGCCAAGACATACATCCTTAAACAAATACAGGTTTCATTCCAAACCTTACTTTGGGATTTCAGACAGTCATGAGTCAGATTTTCCATACTGCTAACACGCAGGGCTGTTCCAGTGGTTCAATGGATGCAGCTATGCAGCCCAAGGACCAAGTCATAAAGTTTACATTTCTCAATTGGACCAGTGCTATACCATTTCCTATAATCAGTGTCCATCTGACAGGCTCCTACCTGCCATAATGCTGCTGTGGACTTTGTATCACTGTTGATATGTTTTTTCAAGAGAAAAATAGTCTTGTTACGCAGCACAGCTTCTGATTATTCAGGCTTGATAAAACTCAATATTGTGTACTACAAATGGCTGCTTCTGGCAGCTGCTGCTATCAGTTCTTAAAAGTGCTGGCATTAGCTGGGAAAATAGGCAATAGGAAAAAACAGTTTCTCTCACTCATATTGCAACAGCAATGTATTATAGCAGTGGGAAGTTCTCTTTGGCCTTACAAATGATAATACAGAAGAAATATTAGCAATTTGCTTTGAGCATTAATTGAATTGATCTAGTTCTGATTACCACAATCTGCAAACAGCTTCTCCAATGTACAGAGGATCTAATTATTCCCAGAAGAAATGTCCTGTAAATCTGAGGTATAGAAAGTATGTGAATGGACTAAATATCCTTGCAGTTCATAACCCTGTAGGTATCTCTCTTCTTACATGGCAGAAAAGCAAACAGAAACATCAGAGGCATAAGCAGAAAGAACAGCTTAAAAAAAGGGGTTGTATCTAGCAGACAAATGTACACCATGTAGCCCCACATGCTTCTCTTTGAAATCTGAAGATGCCAGAGGATCTCAGAGTGTTGTGAGGAGAGTCAGAACAAGGACACCAGGACATCTCACAAGGCTTCAGCAAAGAACAGATTGTTTTAAAAGAGGTTCCAGATTATCTCCTGCTTGACAAAGACAAGACTGTTTTGTAAAGGCAGCATCTAATGCCATGTGGCTGAGGATAAAAGAACAGTAAGAGTCATTAACACAAGTAGCAAGTCATCAGCTTTCTCAATATGCATGCCCAATCCTTTAATCATTTACCATACACATGCATCTTAATGGGAATTCTGCCAAAGGATAAACTGTTAGATTAACTGCTACAAAATCTTGAAAAATTAGAGCAAATGGTCTCTGCAGGAATGGTAATGCACAAACAATATCAATAACTTTTGCATTGGCAGCTGAGCCAGAAAAGCCATGAGCAAGAAAACAAGAGGAAAACTACGTGATTATGCCATTTACTTCACTAATATGATCACTTTTTGCATGGAATATTTTCTGAGATGCTTCTAACATGTTACCTGCTTAAAGAAACCCACCCTGAATGTCCTGGGCACAGTATCAGGTCCAAAAAGGAACAGTTTTCTGAACTTGTCAGAATTTGATTAGACAGACAAAATTATCTTTGTTTCATGGTTTAATAGCATGCTACTGATGTTGTTTCTATGGTCCAGCTCATGTAAACCACCACAGCATTTCTGAATTTGTTCACATACTCTGTAGTGCAGGAGTGACTACCAGGGCTCCCAAACCTCATTTCAAACCTGAGGTGTCTGGGGTACACACCTCTCCAAGGCCTGAGAGGAAGAGACAGCAAGAGTAGCACTTGATAAGCGGACAATGACAATAGATTTCCAAACTCTCTGTTGCAGAATAAGAACTGGCTGAACACTGAGCTGAGATCCCATTAGCATCCACCTCATCACATCTTCTAGCCTGCTACTTCCCATATTTGGAGATTCAGATTTCCTTCCATGTCAACAAGGCCCCAGACCACTCCTAACTTAGTGAGCCTACAAAATGATAAACAAAACAATATTCCTATTATAGGAGCTTCCCCACTAAGCTTAAAACAAATTATACCAATATTAATACTGCTACTATTACTAAGTACCTTCCAAAGGGACTAGGATCTCACAGTATCTATAAAATGCCAAGAAGCAACGCTGCTGTGAGCACACTCTCATCTATGCTTCTGTATGCTAGATTACTCTGATCAACAGTAAAGAGGACATTCCTGATGCATGTGGAGGGAGAGTCTAACCAAGGCAGTCTATTTCTAGGCATCTGGCCTTGCCTTATAACCTGCGAAAATAACAATTTTAGAGAGCAATTGGTAGAATTTAGGCTATTAGTATGGACCTAATGTATTTCACTCTAGAGGTGGCTATTTCTACCTCCTGTCTTGACCTTGGAATAGTGCCCTGGAGCAGCACCTTGCCCTCTTCCCTTTATGAAATGATGGGCTGTTTTGAACCTGTCAAAGTCTCATTCTAACTTCCAACAGAGTCAGGAGAGGACATCAGATATGCTGACTGCTGGTTGTCTTGGTAAGCTTGAGACACAGTTAGAGGCCAGCTAGGGAACAGCTCACAGCTGTAAGTCCTTACAGCCTGCTCTCCCATGATCCAAAAATATCAGTCAAGTGTTTGCTTAGTTTAATAACTAACCTTGAAATAATGTATAGAAAGGATCACTGGCTGAGGAAAGGGCACCAAATAATTTCGCTAGGGGGATTTTGGTAGTTCATTTTTCCACACAAAAGAAAAGCTTATAATAAATGTAGTTCATATTGATTTTGATGTGTTCTATTCATAACATTGACTGGTACGCTTTTATTTCAATCTATGTACATTGTAGAAGTCTCAATAAACACACAAACTATAAAGAATTTCCTATGCTGTAGCAAAGTGTCTAGTTATTTCTGTAAATAGGAACTTGTGGTAGCGATGACAAGTATTTCAACAGCATTTCCTCAAACAGTGAGAGCTTTCAGAATCATCTCTTACTGGTAAACCCATGACTTCAGTTGGCTACAATTTATGCCTTCCCACCCAATAATTCATAGGCTGATAGGAAGATAATTCTTTTCTCTTTGCCTCCCCAGAGGGCAAAGTATGGTCATGTGAGCTATTTTTAAAACTTTTCTAAAATACAGTATATGCACACACTCTTCATTTGGGCACTAAGTAGTATGACTGGTGCATGCTTTTCCATTTCTCAAGCTTAGCTTTTCACTCACCTCTGTCTGTGTAGTCCCAGCCTTTCATAGGCTTCCAATAGGTAAATTTCAATGGCTAAGCTATATATCTGATGGATGCAAAACCAACTTGGCATCATCATCTCTCAAAACACCTTTTCATGGACAAAGGCAATCAAGTTCAAAGGAAACTAAAAATTTTCTTCTTTTCTGGGTGTTTGTCCCACATATTGAATAAACAAAATTCAAGTCAGTGATTTCTTACAATTATACTTGCATAAAATTGGTAAAGGAAATAAGCTACTTGTATTTTTTTTCCTGAAAACAGCACAACTGGAATGAAAATCTAAGTCAAAATAGGATAAAATCAGAGTACAGAAACAGGTAGCCCAGATTTCATCCTTTTTGCATTGAAAAGAAAAAGCCAACTCATCCAGAAAAAACAGGAAGGGAGGAGAGGATTGGAGGGGCAGACACTTGTGATTTGTAAAAGAGACTTTGAAATGTCTGATCCACTTATAGCACCTCACATTAAACTTAAAGGGGACAAAGGATCCCTCCTGACATGTTCTCTCATCTCTCAAGGAAGCGGGAGCCAAACCTTTTTCAGAAAATCTTTCACCAAGTCCTGGGCAATAGAAAGAATCTGGGGCAACATTTGCTCACATCTCAGCTGGATACAGCCCACTGGGCTGGAGGGACTGAACTGATGGCCCTGAGACACCAGTTTTTCCCCCAGGATTCTTGTCTTGAGCACTTGCTTCCTTGTCTTGGAGAACTCTCCTATGTTCAGGGAGAGTATTTTCAGTATTGTCTCAATATGTCCCCCTCATTCCACCTTGCTTTTCCTTCTGCAAGCTCTGCAGCACAGGCGTGGATGGGAACATGGCTTCTGCCAGCAGCACCAAGGATGAACAGTCCTGACTCCTTGCAAATAGGAAATCTAAGATAACATCAAGGCCTTGTTCACAGCAGGAGACCTTTCTCATCCTGGAAGAACACAAACACATTACTTATGCACATATGGAATTCCTGTATGGGTTCAGCTTTTCTTCCTTTGCATCACTGAAAAAATCTACTTTTTCTGATATCATGCCCAGACAGTAATTGCCATTTGGTGTCCAGACAGAGGTAGTCTCTCTAATTCTTAATGTCCTCAAATTCTTCTTTCTGCAGTGACAACATGCATTAAAGATCAGAAAATTACCTCAAATACTAAGAGCAGCATAAAGAGCAGATGAATACTCAGAGGTACAAGGAGAGGCAGAGGGAAAAAGAAAGGAGGAATATCTGGGTTCAAGGCAGCATGGTTGAAGTGTTTGTCTTTAAAGTGCTCAAAAGAATATAACAGTCATCTAATGAAATTTCAGTCTTACCTTTCAAGTCCTCAAATATACCCTGAAGCAGAGTCAACTTTCTTTATTGTTAAAGTATCAAAATAAATGTTGTGTGGTTTTGTTTGGGTTTGTTGTTGTTGTTGTAGTTTTCTGGGTTTTTTTTTCTTAAGTGAATGTTAGTTGGCAGTACACAAAAATTTTTCAGACAAGGCCTCACAACTGTGCTACTGAATTTTTTTTAGAACTGTGTTTTCCAGAATAATTTTCAAAGGTTAACTTGACCATCAAAATACTATGCTATCTGTCCTTTTTCTTGTCATTTGATCAAAGAGGCTTTGCGTCTATCTGGGCAAGTAGAAATCACATAAATTTTCCTTTCCCTTTTTTTTTGGGGGGGTGTCTTTTCTGGAAGGTTCCACCTTAAATTTTGCTTTCTTACCTTGCTAGGCAAAAACTGATGTCTGTATCCTAACTGCTGACACCAGCTTTCACATCCCTCCTGAAATTTATTCAGCTAATCGTGCCTTTTCAGTTAATACACTTACATGGAACTAATAACATAATCAAAACACTGAGAGGTTCCTTGTAATAAAATATACCCTGCCTCACTGTGTTTCTAGTCTGACCTTGACAGTGAGCTTTTTTGCTTAAAGTAATTAGTTAGATGGCTACTACTCCCTCCAGAGATTCCATTGCCTTTTGTGATCTGGGGGGTGTGTGAAATACTGCTCCAGTGTTTTGTCAGTTTTTCAAATCATTGCCCAACTGGGCTTTTTCTTTTCTTCATGGTTATTAGTGTAAGGACTAATTTCTAATACAGATGAGAGTTTCTGGGTGAGGTGAGCAGGATCCATTCCAGTGGTCAGCAGTAAACTAAAGGCATAAAACCCCAGGATGTTCAAACCCCAAAATGGCACAGGTGCACCCAAATAACAAGAACCTGATACATGACTAAGAATGACAAAATAGATTTTTTTCCATGCAACTTTTCTTTCACCCAAAAGCAAAAAATATTATGTTAATTAGAAAACGAAACTATACACATTAACTTATAAGGAGTTTTTTTATGGCTACTCCAGGCCAGTATAGGGAAATGAGTCACAGTCCCATTTACTTCTACAGTCTGGATCTCCAAATAGGACCACTCTTTCCATGAAGCACTGTGAGGGAAGACAGTTCCTCACAGCCTCAGAGTCTCAGAGCTGGTGAGGTTGTCAAGGAATGCAGACAGGGATAACCAAACCTCTACCCTAAGGTTCTGTGGCCACAAAATATTTCAAATTATCTATGCTGTCCTATCAAGGATTTCTTTTCACCCAAAGGAAAATTGTGATATTTCCTCTGGAAAATCTATCTAAAACTGTTTACTGTATAAACAGTTTCACCATATTTTTGTCTCTCTACCTTATTCCTTCTACCTTTTGTCAAATTCCTCAGGCGAACAGAACCTTGAAAATGGAGAAGATGAGCAAGACTTCCTGAACATATTCTCTTTTTTATTTTGTGCAAGAAATCTTGAATTTTCTTTAGCAGCTGCTATTACTTCTTGCTGAGGGTCTTTTAGAAATATATTAGACCTCAAGGAAACTATATGTCCACACATAAGTTAAACGTAGTATTTTACATTCTTGTAGAGAAATTTGCAAAATAGACATTGTCTGAAAGGACATCCACTAGAAAATCAGATATATGAAGCATCAAGCTTTAAGCTAAAGCATCAAAATGATGCTTTAGAAAATTTTGTCAGGTTGGACTTAGAAGAACAGTACCCTCAGCTTGCAAAACTTAGGGTCAGAAAAGTACATCTCATTCTTTTCTTTCTTCTTTATAAACCTTTTTATTTTTAGAACAGTTCCTAATGTGTGACCCCGTCATCTAATGTTACATAACCTGAAACTATCTCTTTTTTTATATTGATCATCTCTAGCCAAAGACTTGAGGAGTATTCTCTGCTGTTGGATCTGCAATGTAAATGACCTTTTTCCTTTTCCTGTGCTACATTTCTGATACAGCTGGCGCAAGTTCTGTGTAGACAGAAGAATAGCAATCTGTTCTTACAGAAAAAGAAAATGCTGAGAAATGGACAATGTTTTCCTTATTATTTTACATGAAAATGCAATGGTATTAACAACAGGATATGTTAACATGCACGAAGACTCCAACCCCTTTAAAATTTTCCCTTTACAAAAACATTTTTTGAAAGATGTTTTCCACCACTGAGCCTTTTTTGAAAATATCTTTAGAAAGGAAATCTAAAAGAGAGTTTGATCATGCATTTCAGAGAATATAAGGCTGAAAAAATTCCATATGCTGCATTTTCAAGACGGCAATAAAATCCAGTTCATATTCTATTTTTCATTAAAGACATATAGAAACGAATAACACTAGAGAGTTATATAAAGGTTGTGCCAGTAAAGCTTTCTTTCTGCCATTCTCTATCACTTATTCTATGTAGGTCATATAATTTACAAAAAACCTCAACCCAACTTTCAAAATTTGTCATCTCTCAAAACATTTATTAATTTTTTTAATATCCTTAATCATTTACAGATGTAGCCGGTACCCTAGGTCTGCCTATGTACAGTTCTGGGAGAAAGAGAGAGAAAACCAAAATATAAGTTACATGCTTTAAAAATTGTGAATATCCATCAAAAATTGGGTTAGCCAAATAATATATGCATTTAACTTTATTAAAAGCTTTCGTGGGATAATTGTAGCATTGGGAAGCTTTTGAGATGTTTCATTAAACAGAAAACAACTACTTTAAAATCTCTGATACAGGCAAATGTTGACTATTGTTACAGTGATCACAACATGAAGCAATGCTCATGCTTCACATTTCTGTGGTTAATTTGGGCCACAGTGACTGAACAAAGCAGCCTAAAACTATAGCTAAAGATAATGCTATTGTGAGATCTCTGGAAAGGCCGATATGGCAAAATTTTATGAAAGATGGTATACTCCAAACTATTGCTCTCAAAGATTTCAGGTTTTTTCAGAATTTCCACAACTTAATAAATATGCTTCATGGAGTTTGAGTGATTGATTTCCTAGCTTTTGCTTTATGCACAATTTTGCTTTTTAGCCTGCTAATCTTTGATCGTCACATACAGTACTAACAAACTATTTGTTTTTTAGTGTAGCTACCGGCTGAGAGCTCCTTACTGAGACTGCTCCTGCTGTTCCACTTAGCATATAAAGAGAAAAACTTACACAGGAACAACTAAGAAATTCACAATAGCTTACATAGGGACTGTATCTCATAGATCTTACGAGTAATTTGAACTCCAAGAAATAATAAAAAAAAAATTCTAAACCTTACAGAAGAAACTCTGAAGACAAGCTGATATTTTCTTTTTTATGGAGGATCTTGCCTCTTCACTAGCTGTAAGTCATCCATTTCTTGTGTTGTACATGATGTGTAATTATTTATATTACAGAAAGATAAAGTCCGAAAACTAATTCTGGATTGAGCTAAGTATTCACCTACTCAAAAGGTACGCATGCTTCTCCCTCCAACCCCCAACACTCCAATTTCAAATTTTAAGTATTAACACTGACAGCTTGGTCAATCTGAAATACTATTCCCAGAAGAATTGAATCACAGAATCACAGAATCACAGAATCACAGAATTTCCAGGTTGGAAGAGACCTTCAAGATCATCGAGTCCAACCCATGCTCCAACACCTCAACTAGATTACGGCACCAAGTGCCACATCCAGTCTTTTTTTAAACACATCCAGGGATGGTGACTCCACCACCTCCCTGGGCAGACTATTCCAGTACTTTACCACTCTTTCTGTGAAAATCTTTTTCCTAATATCCAGCCTGTGTTTCCCTTGATGCAGCTTGAGACTGTGTCCTCTTGTTCTGTCCGTTGCTGCCTGGAGAAAGAGACCATCACCCACCTGACCACAGCCACCCTTCAGGAAGTTATAGAGAGTGATAAGGTCACCTCTGAGTCTCCTTTTCTCCAGGCTAAACAACCCCAGCTCCCTCAGTCGTTCTTCATACGGCTTGTGCTCCAAGCCTCTCACCAGCCTCGTTGCCCTCCTCTGGACGCGCTCAAGCATCTCAACATCCTTCCTAAACTGAGGGGCCCAGAACTGGACACAGTACTCAAGGTGTGGCCTAACCAGGGCCGAGTACAGGGGAAGAATGACCTCCCTGCTCCTGCTGGTCACACTATTCCTAATACAGGCCAGGATGCCATTGGCCTTCTTGGCTACCTGAGCACACTGCTGGCTCATGTTCAGCCGACTGTCAACCAGAACCCCCAGGTCCCTTTCTGCCTGGGCACTGTCCAGCCACACCGTCCCCAGTCTGTAACGTTGCAGGGGGTTATTGTGGCCAAAGTGCAGGACTCGGCACTTGGACTTATTAAACTTCATCCTATTGCACTCTGCCCATCTGTCCAACCGTTCCAGGTCTCTTTGCAAAGCTCTCCGTCCTTCCAACAGATTGACACATGCTCCCAGCTTAGTGTCATCTGCAAATTTACTAATGAAAGACTCCATACCCTCATCCATGTCATCAATAAAAATATTGAACAGAACTGGCCCCAGCACAGACCCCTGAGGGACACCACTGGTGACTGGCCGCCAGCTGGATGCAGCACCATTCACCACCACTCTCTGGGCCCAGCCGTCCAGCCAGTTCCTAACTCAGCAAAGAGTGCTCCTGCCCAAGCCCCGGGCTGCCAGCTTATCCAGGAGTGTGCTGTGGGAGACAGTATCAAAGGCTGTGCTGAAGTCCAAATAGACAACATCCACAGCCTTCCCTGCATCCAGCAGGTGGGTCACCTGGTCATAAAAGGTGATCAGGTTGGTCAAACATGAAGCAGAACTGAGTGAACAAAGTTAGGAGTCAAAATCATCTGTCTTCTAGCACAGGCTTGTGTTCCGGAATGACAAAATTATCTTTCCTCCGACATTGTATGTGAGATGAAGTGGACTGCACTTTATTGTCAAGCTCTGATTAATTAACTTGTGAATTTTGCAATTCCAGAGACTAGAGCATGTGTGTAATTTGCACATACTATACATAGTAAATAGAGAGTACACTGAGCTCATGGGCAGGCTCCTGTTATTGTTGCATAAAGCTATCTGAATACAGTTTTTCTTTTTTCAGTGCAGCATTATTAATTCCTTCCCTATTATTGTGTAACGTGAGGAACAGAAGGCCTTTATCTCCTTTGTTGGCTGCAGGCTTTCAACAGAGTTTAAACACATAGTCTGTTCTGCAAGTATTATCTGGTTCAAAACTAAAGGCAAACAAATGCAGGTTGAAAAATGTTTTTCAAAAGAAACTTTCTCTACCATCCTTCCCCATAACAATCAGTTCCCGATTAGGACTGATCAGTCTTCACTTTTCATTATGGATTTTGGAATCTGATCTTCCTCTGCCGCAGTATTTTCTGTCTCTCTCTGCAGATATGCCAAGCTTTCCTTTTCAGACACACCCCAGTACTGCTCTCCTCCCACTAAGACTGGTGTAAGTCATGCAGAAGACCCATGCCCCCAGCCCTTCCCACCAATCCAAGCAGTTCTGGCCCCAGTGTCCCTGTCCCTGTTCCCAGCAGGCTGTCTCCATTACTGGAGAAGCAGTACTATCTATGGGTGAGGGCACTAGCAAGGCTCAAGTTGTTTGGGCACCCACCCAGCAGCGGCCTCCCGCACGTGTGCAGACTTGAGGGAAACCACTCTGTGTTGCTGAGAAAAGGATGAAAGGGAGTAATCCTGCCAGCACAGCAACACAAAAAGGGAGGAAATGCAAAAAATTATTTGAGACAATAAAAAATAGACAATAAAAAATTTCCTCAGGTGGGTTTTTGGTCATTTGACCTTTGCCCATCTCACCCAGCATCTTGCTGGGTGGAGGCCCTTGTGTTTGTCTGATGGGTGAATAAAAGTAAGTGGCATTGGCATGGACCTGAAATAACTGCAGATATCACCAGTATATGTGAGAAACCACATTAAACTAATTTTAACCTGTGATCCTGCCCTTTCTCAATTGAAGTTCTCTCTCTGCTTAATGAGGTGTGTGTCTAGAGAAATCTGCAACAAACCTTTTCTGATTAACCAGGCAAAAGGTATGGGAACTAAATACCAACAGATATTTCTTCTCATGCCTCAAGCTTCGACATCCTACTCTCTACCCTGAAATATACACTTTAATTCTGTATTTAGTGAGAACAGATGACAGTCTCTGCTGTAAGACTGGGAAGCTTATTGGTAGCATAATGCTTCCAAATAGCCAGGAAGCTGTCTTCTGTTCCATACTGGTGAGGAGAGGACTCAGTGGGCTGACATACATTTCACAGATCTGCATATTAGAACTTCAGATTTCAATTATCACTTCAGGTACACATGAATGAGAAAAGAGGTCAGAATTGTAGTGGGAAGCTCTTGCAGGCATAATTTGTTCTTCTTAATGTGCTTGGTTATGAAAGGGAAGCACAAATGACCTACACAACACTATTTAGCAAACAAGAGACCAAAAAGTAGGTGTGATGATTAGCCCTTGGTTTTCTAGGAAAGTCTCCATTACTGTATTCTAGTATATTTTTTCCCCTAACACTTTCAGACTGTACCAGAGATTCACACCAACAACCATAAACATGTACTAGCCCTCTGTCACAGATGATTACCAGATTTCACCTCTATGACCATCAAAATCAAAGCTAAGCATCTTGTGAAATAAAAGTGAGTACAGAATGAGGCCCAAAGAATTTTCAGTATTACTTCCTTTAAATTACTAATAGATATGCTGTAATCACTGATCAAAGTTTGTCAAACTTTACCTCTGAGATCAAGGATATGAATTTTCTAGAGAGCATACACTCAAAAAGTTTCATAGGTAAGATGTGTAACTATATGTGTGTTTGAAAGGGAGGGAAAAGTTTGAATATGTCTCTGAAACTTAGTAGTTTGCCTAATGGTGAGATTAAATTTCCTATTTGTTTCCATGTGACTGCTGGCATACCATAATACAAGAATTCTAGACTAATTTTCTGTGCTTCAGTGTTCGTAACAAAAGTTGAATGTGATCTCAGAAAAATTGACTTTTCCCCCTTTGTTTCTACTTCATCCTATACAAACTTTGACCTGAAATCCTTAAAGAGATAACTGTTGAAAAGTTTCATCCTACAATGTAGGCTGCCAGAGCAAATAAGCAAATCAAACGAGGAGAAAAAAATGTTGGCACACTCCATCGTTTTCAATCAGTTTTCCCAACTTTTTTGGTGCTACACATCTTCATTTTTCATGTGAACAACAGTTATGTGTCCGGCTCCCCCTCCTCTAGCACATGCACTGAGAGCAGCTGTGACTTGCCTGACTCACTCTGGATGTCCATGGTGCAGGCATGAACATCTGAACGGAAATCACAGATTTTTACTGCCAATAGAAATTGAGTTACTGCAGTCAGTGAAGTATAAATGCAATTCATTGTCTGCCAAGGTAGTCTATATAAGTTTGTTTGATTAGACCTTCACTATAAAGCAGAAGAGGATGATTACTTCAGATACAGATCCCCAGCGAACAACTTCAGTTATCCAAGTATAGGTGTCCCATGCCATGTTAGGTGCCATGGTACGTCTCCTGGTGCCTCACAAAGCCTTTTCAGAGAGGAGCAGATCTATTGGAACTCTTGGCTCAAACAGACCATCATTATTTAGAATTTCATTACAGTGTACAGCCGCTCCAAACAGACCTAGATACTGCTGGTCATGCAACTGCATCTGGACCCTAAAGAAAAGTGAGATGAATCCCAGCTGTCAGGACAGGAGAGCAAGTGAAAATACACAGGGGTTCTTCAGCTTAGCTCCAAGCCTTGTAACAGAGTTTTCATGCATCATACAATGGCAGTCAGACCTGAGCCCGTGTCATACAACTGACCTTTGGGAATTTTCCTATAAAATGTAAAAAAAACATTTTTGAATGCATTTCTATTGGGTACTGCTGTTGTTGCTATTGTTGTTGCATTTTGACACTGTCTAACCAAACAAAGCAGGCAACAGAGAAGAAATAGAGGCACTAAGACATCATGAATCCAAAAGCCAAGTATTAGATCAGCAGAAAGCACAAGAGCAGAATCTGGTTTTCTAATACCTAATCTGAAGCCCAGCCCCTGGGCCACATGGATTCTGTTCCTATTCCTTCTCACCAGTTTCCTATTCTTACTCTTTTACTCAACCACAGCAGTGAAACAGCAACAGAGAATTAGACCCATTCTTCTAATTTTTCTGACTTCCTTTCCTGACCCTAGATGAGCACACTTCTTGCTTTCAGGCTGGGACACATTTTTTGCAAAGTTATCCAGCTCTCTCCACTGAGCCCTTCCTGGCTGCCTGCTGCTGTGTTTGTCTGTAAAACACACTCTCCCGTGCTGACTCTCAGCGGGCTGCTGGTATACATTTGCAAATTTTCACCATTGGATAATTACATGGAAGGATTCCACACAACTAAAATTACCTGCCTGTAATGATTCTCGTTTTCCTGGGGTGCTGAAGGTAAAGTTGGACTTCCATCCATGATCCCATAGAATGAATGGCAAGCTTTTTTCTAGTCCCTGCCCTTCTGCAATCCAAGCTTCTCTTGCTACATGCAGGTTCCAGATCATTCCCTGGCTCAGTAGTTAAGGGCAATCTCAGACAGACTCTGCTCCATTTCACATGAAAAGAAACATAGTTTCTTGAATGAAATTGACAAATTCACCCCAGAATTGAAAACATTAATTGGAAGTCCCCAGGAGCACACACAGGGGACTAAACTCCCTCACTCCCAGTTTAGATGTCACTCACTGTCATAACTGAGCTCATTGCTACAGTTATGCACACAATGAGGATATCCTTGGAATTATGGTGGTAGAATATGAAAAGCATTGAAGGACCAATATAAAAATATATTAATTGGTTTCATATTCCTAGATTTACCTGTATCCCCTAATCTGCATAGCCACTCTGATGTGTAGAAGGTTCATGGAAAATAAGGAGGAAGGAATAAGGAGGAATGGGGTAGGGTTGCTCTGAAGAATTTTCAATCTCAGAAAGGAAGCTGAAGGCTTTAGATACTAAATTGAGAGGAGCTGTTGACTTCGTTGAAGGTTAAGAGGCCCTGAAGAGACACCTTGACAAATTAGGGAGCTGGGCAATCACCAGCCACAGGAAGTCTCACAAAGAGAAGAGCCAGATTCTGCACCAGGGACAGGACAACTGTTATTGACTGGTGGTGTGCATGGACTGGGGCATGAGATGCTGCACAGCAGTGCTGCACAAAGGGATCTGGGGATCCTGGTCTGTGGCAAATTGAACATGAGCCAGCAGTGCCCTGGCAGCCAGGAGGGCCAACCCTGTCCTGGGGGGTATCAGGCACAGCATGGACAGCCGGGCAAGGGATTGACCCACTCTGTTCTGAGCTGGGGCAGCCTCACCTCCAGTGCTGGG
>VXBB01003067.1:457-17344 GCA_013399915.1 Illadopsis cleaveri | reverse complement strand
CTATCTTCCTTGCAAGCTCTCCAAGAAAACACACAGACTATCACACACTTACAAATAAAACAACTTAATTAAACTGTTTTTTCAGATGAGAAAGCAGCAGAGATTGTCACAGCAATTACAAAGAATATTGCAAAGCCAGGGGGAGAGAATGGTAAGTTATGCCAAGCCACTGTCTTTTAGGTCAGAGAGTGGGCACAGATACCAAAGCAATCCTGAATTCAGGACTGCAATCCCAAATCCTGTTAGCAAACAACTCATTGCAGCACAGATCTCTGTGCTTTTCCCTGGTATTAATCAGCCTGAATAGACCCTCATTGTGCTTAGCCAGACTGCCTCCAGCTAGCCAGAGTAGTTTAGTCTGATGCTCACACACCTCTTGCCTGTGCAGCAGTGTGTGGTACACTGTATCTTTAGAGGAGCCAGAAAAAATGAAAATCAAGAAGAGTCATGAGATGAATTTATCTCAGTGATTTTTAAAAGCTCACCACAATTAAATTACCGTATAAATTTGTTCTTCTTCAGCATATAAATGAAATGCAGCTATGCAACTGAGGTTTTATTTTTTAAACTTCCGAGGAAAAATGTTATTTGCATCCAGAGATACCTGCAATTATTTCTGTGCTGAAATTATGAATCTATTATTTAAAAAAAGATATAAATATCATTAGTAAAAAGACTACACCCTGTAATAATCATTTTGCCATTTAGATGACTCCAAAGTAAAACCTATATATTTTCTCCCCTTCCCTCACATTTTTATATAATCCTTCTGTCAGGATAACTTTCCTTAAAGTCTGAAATATATATCAAGGTTTTATTTGCAAAGGTAGGAAAAAAATAATTTCTATGCACATGAAAATTACCTTCATAGCATAGGTTCATAGCTAATAAAAGTTTCCACTTAAGGTTTGCCTTTATGTCTGTTAATCAGTATTTTCTACCTTTTTTCCTCCTCTTGCTTTTAATATAATTTTTATTGCTACTAAATGGTTTAAAATACTGCTCTGCATACAAGCTTGTGCATGTGAAGCATTGATTCTGCAAGTGACAGCAAATAATTGAAGTATGTACTGCCAAAGTCCTGAGTAATTTGTATGCAATGTAAATCCATACAATCACTTGCAGGAGTCTGTTATGGGAAAAAGCAGAAGTCTAGAAGTTATGCAGAAGCCTTTTTTATCTATCCATCCACCTATCTGTCTATTTTGACACTGTAGCTTACAGCAGTGCTCAAAATGATTGCAATAGTTAAATCTCTATCTTAGCTCCTTCTTAAATCCCAGTCTTAAAAGGATGAGAACTCATAAAAATTCCCTCCAGAATGGTTTGACATATGGTTTCTGACAATATTGCCAGTGCAGCATGGTGGAAGAAAGATCAGCTAAACATTTTGTTCCCCTTTCCGGATAGTCCAAGACTATTTCTCACTTTATTTTCAGAGAAGCATTTCCATGCCTTCTGCATGACTGCTGTTCCTTTAGAAAGTGTTTCCTATGATTGTCAAAGCTACTTCCTTATCCTTCAAATTTTCAAAATCATGCCTAGGTATCTTCTGGCTCTATCATTGTAAAATGTCACTGCTTTCTTGCACCCTTATACTTTTACTGTGTATTACAATATTATGAGATAGAGCTCTTTGGAGCAGGAGCTCTGCTGTGGTGGCACTGCAGGTGGGATCCAGAACCATCTGTAGGTTTTTAGATAATACAACCAGCAAAAATATTATCACTGTCCTGAGCCATTGGGGTGGAGTTTCTAAGGCTCCCAGAAATTAGCATCCTCTAAGCCTTCGCAGGCAGAGAAACGTCACTGAAAATTTAACTTAACTGCCAATCCTACTCAGGGGAAACACGCATTCTGCTCCCTGTATCTCACTGAGTTTACCTTGGTCTGAATATGTGACTTTACTCTGTGTACTTAGTATATTAGGAAAAGAAGCCTGGTTTAGTCAGAATAAACTACAGGAGGTTGAAATGCAACAGATAAATCATCAGTAATTACAGCTTCATATCTCATTTCCCCTAGAATAAAAAATTTTTCTTCATTCTCATGTGGCCTAACAAGCCTTCAAGTTGACTCCTTATGAGCCAAACTATGTCTTTCTTTCCAGTACAATTACTAATTTGTTCCTTTGTCTTGTACCTGTAACGTCACCAAAAATGGTTATTCTTTTAACAATCAGAATACTGTAGTCATAAGTATTTACTTACTACATCACCTTAAAATTTCATTGAGACACTGAGTCCTTACTGCACTCTAAAATTAATGAGATCACCTCCCTGCCCTAAACAACTTCCAAGGAAATTGTCAGAAAGAAGATACCAGCTGCAGCAGAACAAATTGAACAAGAACATGTTAGGAGAAGCCCCCATACCCACTGTTTTGAACAACACATTTTAAAAGGTCGACAAGGGTTTGCAGACACAGATCCGATAAGAAACTAAATAAGATACTGTTGGATATTTCGCACCCAACCTTTTCTTTATTTTTTGAACTGTCATGGTTTAACCCCAGCTGGCAACTAAGCACCAACTAGCCATGGATTCAATTCTCCCTCAGTGGGATGGAGCACAGAATTCTACAAGCGAGAAAACTGGTGGATTGATATAAAGACAGTTTAATAAACAGGCAAAGCATGGTGTGCGGCCATCCCCAGGAAAGCAGGACTCCATCACACATAAAAGTTGCTTAGGAAGACAAATGCCATCACCCCAAACATCCTTCCATTCTTTCTTCACCCAGCTTTTTATTGCTAAGCATAACACCATATGGTCCTGAGTGTCCCTTGAGTCAACTGGGGTCTGCTGTCCCAGCTGTGTGCCCTCCAAACTCCTTGTGCACCCCCAGCCTCCTCTCTGGTAGGCTGGGGTGAGAGGGTGAAGAGTCCTTAGCACCGTGTAAGCCCTGCTCAGCAGTAATGAAAACATCCCTGTGTTATCAGCTCTGTTTTCAGCACAAATCAAAAATGCAGTCCTGTAGTAGGTACTATGAAGAAAAATAACTATTCCAGCCCAAACCAGCATATTAACCAAAGGAAATAATGTTTCTTTCTCTCCAAAAACCCTTTCACACTTGGCAACCAGAAGGAAAAACTAAATAAAAATACAATTAACCCCCCACTCCTTTCCATATTTAACCATTAAAAAATTAATGAAGTTGTAGATACAAGAAGCCATTCCACACTGCATAATGTTACTAAGTTGCTCTCCACTCATGAAAAACAGTTCAAAATCACATGGGTCTGATTGCCATTTGCACAAAAGCCACTAATCGCCACTTTGGCAGTATAAAGGAGCTTTGAAGTGGGTACAAATTCTTGCTCTGCATTCTTATTAAGGCTCCTTTCATCTGTCAGAAACCTCTGAAAAAAGACAATGGTCATGTCTCTAAGAAATTCCCATCTCATTGTAAAACACACTCAAACTCATAGGAGCTGTTTATCGCAGTGTAAAATTCAGGGAACCTACAATTGAAGAAACTGCATCAAAGTAACTGCGACTTGTCTCCTCTAGCACTTTACACTGAACTGCATGTCTATAAAAGCAGTGATAATAGAGTTTTCAGATAAGGATATAAAATCCTGCATCTTATTATATTCTATTAGATTTGAATAGGGTACCAAGTTGTTATCCCTGGGTCTGGCAGTAATGACCACTTCACTGTACAAAGGCAGGCTTTTAATAGGAAAGGGCTCTGGTATTTCACCCTCATTTTTAATCTTACTGTCTCATTTCAGAAAAACAGGTACATGTTTTAAGGAGAAAGATGTGATTAAATCCTTATGAAGCAGAATCAGAAATATTAGTAGAGGGGTTCTGAATCAGAAATATTAGTAGAGGGGTTCTTTTTCTATAAAAGATGTTGTTGGTGAGGTGCATGTGTGGATATATCTGTAGACATATATATGTATATATGAAGCAAACACCCATATATGTCAAAACACTTTCAAATGATGTTGGGCATACAGGTGAATAAAAAACGATGTCACTGGAAACAGTCTGAGAGTACAAATACAAATAAATGCTCTTGCAAGAATCACAGGACTGACTATGCTCTGACTCTTCTCTTGTCTACCTTCATGACCATTCCTTGGCTTATGTTCTCTAATCATTCTGTAAAGTCTACAGGTCACAAAGCTCAGTGCTGCTTCCACTCAGTGTTGCTTCCAAAGGTACATTACCATCCAGAGTAAGTTTTTCTATCTGTACTGCAACCCTCTACCCCTGGTCAGTCATGACTGAGACACCACCAAAACATGAACATATTAATCAGGAAGGAAAAATGGTTTATTTTCATTTGTCCTGTACTTCAGCAGTAAGATTGGTTTGGAAAACAATCTGCAATGCACCAGCCTAACACTGTGCCAGGAAACCACACAGCAAATCCCATCCACACCAAACAGCTTGAATTTCCTACCTTCACTTATCAAAAATAACAAATCAATCCATTCATTAAAAACAAAACAAAACAAAACAAAACAAAAAAACAAACAACAAACAAAAAACCAAAAAAAACCCAAAACAAAACAAAACAAAATCCCTAAAAAAACCCAAAAAAACACAAAACCAAGAATCCCCAACAACAACAAGAAAACCCAACCACCATCAAACAAAACTGAAAGAAACTAGATGTAAATTTGAACAGCAGTCATATACTTGAATGAACCCTGACACCACTACAGAGTTTGAGAGAGAGCTCTGTCTTTGTATTTTTTGCATGATGAATGGTTTTAACAAGCCTGTTTCAGACAGTGGAGTGGGGTGTTCATAAAGTCCAACAGTAGCTTGGGGAGAATGGCACCAGCCAATAGGCTTTAGGGACAAACAAACAAGTTACTCAACTGAGAAAATTCAGGAAATGAGTTTCCACATCCTGGACTAGACTGTCTTGCTGTATTTCTCCCCATCCTTAGCTATAGTTCCTTTGGCTAATATTAATATTTGCAGATGATCCTTCCCCAAGTGATTATTGATTACTACTTTGAATATCATCCACTCATAGGTAGCTACTTGCTGTGTCTGCCTAGCCATGTGATATTGCTTCTGTCTGTGCAATGGATGGGTTTCAATGCTAAGGGTTTTTTATGCTGATTTTTAGCTGCTGCCAATACAAGGAGAGCATCTAGGCACACAAAAGGTATGCTCCATTTGTAGGAATACTCTGATATGAATATTCCATGAACTTGCTTGTCAAGGAAATTGGTTTTGCATGAATCTTAATTTTAAGTGACTAAAAGGATCACAAATATTATCTTGGTGATTGGTTTTGTATCATTCTTGCAGCTATATTTCTAGTTATAGGTCCCTAGATAACAGTGAACAATTCATCTCCATCCAAGGAACATATGCTTCTCAAATAATACCTGTAGATTGCTATTAAAGGCAGAGTAATTGTAATTTAACCAAGCAATATGTATGAAGTTATTTTAATCTTTTCTCATAAATCACTTATCCTAGCCATTCAATCAATTAGGTGGAACTCCACTAAAGGCCTGCTAATTTGAGAAAAATCTGCTGGTACAGAGAGTTTCAGTACTTCAAAGTGTCCTCTAGACATTATTTTAAGAGTAGCAGATTGAAAAAAAAGGTCTTTTTCCCAAGTAAGAAAGCTGCTCTGCACTGCTTTCTAGAGAATTTGGTTGACTGGCTCATAGCTATATCACAGCAAATGAAATTGAGGGGAACCAGAAAACTGTAAAGCTAGGAACTGTGGTCTTCCAATGCTCACCAGTAACACAGACAATATATCCAAACAGGTCCTCGCTGGCCATATGCATTGCAAATTTCAGTTCCTGATCCCAAATTAGCCAAATGAGCTCTGACTGTATATAAATGTTCTTCTACTGGTTAGCAGGCATATAATCCTATTCTTGGAGAACAATTTGTCAAGATAGACTAAACGAAATCGAATGACTATTTAAACTATTCAGTCATTTTTTCTAAATTTTGACAATTCTAAATTCTTTACTCAGAGATTTAGTAGTGCAACATGACATGTCTTATCATAGTGAGGGTAAGTTACTTTTAACAGCAGTGTTGAGTTACTCAGGAGAGAAAACTTCAGACCATAATTAGGGAAATAGAATTCTTTGCTGTCATAGCAGCACTGGAACATCTCATATCTTTAGTTTAAACAAATGTGTGCTGCTTATGTCATAGGAAATCCACCTTTCAATTTGATCCTTCTGGATGTTTTCCAGCATAGAACTTGAGGGCTTGAAAAGTGAATCTTTTAGTGGTACATAATCCTGACACCTGGTGTCTTTAAAACCACTGCCTGTCAAACCAGCAAAAACAGATGTTCCTGTCTGTTTGGCAGTGCTATTGCAGAAGGTTAAACTGTCTGTGTCTATCTTTGTAAGAAATAAAATCTTTATAATTTTTCTGATAATTATTTTTCTAAAAGTCATTAATCTGCTTTGCAGTTATATAATACAGAAAATACATGAGCCTTCTCTTTGGCCATCCACATCTTATAATAAATGTAAACACTCCTTGTAGTAATTATCCTGGGTGCTTGTAAGGAGCACTGACTTCAAATGATCTTCCAGTCTTTACCTCATTCTCTGTCTTCTTCTTTTTTTTGTTTTTTTTATTTTTCTTTCATGGTGTGTGGATGGACTTAGTCCAACTTGCAGATTCAGCCAAGGTTATCAGTCTAAACTAGAGTCTCAATCAATCAAGATGGTAAAATGCATAAATTTCCACCTCTGGCTAATCAAAAGCAGCTATCTTAAGAGGAGTATTAGCTATAACCATGGTGACCTGTAAACACAAAACCTCTGCACTGTCTTATAACTGTGGTATTTGTTATCTGTAATATCAACACCAACCTGTCTTGCTTTACATTTATATTTTCAAGAAAAATAAGCTTCAGCCATAAACTGTTAGAAAGGTGTTTCATTCCCCTGATCATACCAGTTACTTTTCCCAGTATATGGCACAATGAATAAAGAGAATTGCACAGAGGCTATGAGGGCAGCCACAACTTTAATTCTAACTTGTCTTTACAAAAGCAGCAGAACCAATCCTATTTCACTATGTTTTAAATGCATGATTGTGTTTTTGTAGTGTCTTCACTTTTGCAGTGTCTTCACTTCTGAAATCCACTGACTCAAACACCACCCACCTTCTACTAAAGTTTTGTATCAAATGCAAATTCATTTGGTCTAATGGAATTAATTCAACAGCACCTAAAGAAATACCTGAAGCAATATCAGAGCCATTAACATTTCTCTCTGAGAAACGACAAAGTGAAAAGACAGCAAAATACTTGGAATGTGAAAAAAAGACTGAATATTGTGCTGTTTTTAAAATAAAACAAAATAAGAGATGATGAACTATACACTGACCATTTCAACTTAAATTCCCAGCAGATTTTTTAATAAATAAATAATCTAGACACTGGCTAACAGCTTGCAAAAGACATGCATAATGGCTATCATGTAGGTGTTTTCAAGAACATCTTGTGTTAAATCAGTCTAATTGTCTTCTACAAGCAAGAATACACAGATAGCAAATACTCAAGTCTGGACATGAGCTATCTGATGTTTAGGAATTTTGACTCCAGGTAGCTCAAATGGTGCTTTCACAACCAAGTCATGAACATGTGGTCTAGATTTAAATACCATACTGTTTGTTGTTCTTTAAATAATATTGATTGATTTTACCACCAATCAAATGGAGGAATGTCTAACATAAAGTTTCACCTGGGTTTGGGTTTATCTTTCACTTCATGACACAGATTATGAAACAGAGTTTATGTTTATGAAATCTGCAAGAAATGTGAAAGTGGGAGTGGAGGACAGGATTCAAAGTAATCTTGACATATTGGACACGGGCCATAGAAACAATAAATGAAATTCAATGGGCGATAAGGGGCAAGTTGTACACTTGTGCAGGAACAATCCATTTAAACAGAATACAGAACAACTGTTTAGGAAACACACTTCAGAGTAGGGTCTGAGATTACAGCAGATGACAGCTGAATATGAGTCAACAGTGCCACACTTGTGAAAAAAATAGCATCATCTCCAGGTCATACTGAAAGAACAAGAATCTGCAATTGTTGAAGAAATCTCATGCTGAGGCAGCTGTAGCTGGATCAGTTTTAATCAAAACTTTCCCATTAAGAAAGTCCAAGAAAGAATTAACAGAATGATGAGAGGAAAGGAAATCCACCTGCCATTTGTTTTGCTCATGGTGTGAGCTAAAATCAGGAAGACTGAAAAAAATTAAATTGCTTTCTCTAAAGAGGAGAAGATTGAGGAGGTAGCTGATAACACAGTATGGCTGCCAAACAGAGAGAGAATAATCTGTCTTCCATGCTAATGACAGCTAGTACAACAAATAGGAGGTGGAAATTGTACTAAGAAAAATCAAGGAGGACTTCAAAGACATTTTTCTTTGGTAAAGATAGTGAACTGCTGAAATGAACTGCAAAGACGAAAGGGAGAAGTTGTTTAAGAATAAGCTAACTGAGCATTTGTCAAGGTATATCTTAGAGGATACAGTGGACTTCCTCCCCCCCTCCCACCACCAAAGATATTCTAGTCCTATTTTTCCATTATACTTTTCCCTCATTCTATTACATTTCCTTTGCCTGGATATGGATTAGACTATTTTTTCATTTGCTATATAAGTGTTTTATGATATTAGCTGAATATTAAATCATCCCTTAGGATGAGTTATTGATAATAGTGTCAGCTTCTAGAAAGTTAATAAAATGTCCATTTCTTTGAGATTTTTTCTTTGTCCATTTCAGCTTTGTAGTTAACCATCCTGCATTTGAGCACTGCTGAGCTGTTTACTGCTGTGTTGGGATTTGACAGTTTTTATTTGATAGATGATGATTCATCCTTTCAGCATATCATCATTATCCATTTAACTAAATAAATAATACTACAGATGAGTATTAAAATATCAATGCCTTACACTGCTGCATGGATGAAGCAATACTTTCTAGCAGGCTACCTCATTGATATAAAAAAAATAATTTTTTATCATCAGTTCTAAGATTCCTAATAATTTACAAAATATATTCTGTGTTATCATTTATAGGGGTAACTCTAACAAAGTATTTTATGACATGAAAGCAAACAGTAAACTACTAAATGTAGTTCATATTGTGCAATGGAAATGCCAAGCTGGAAAAATACCTACCTCAAAGAAGAATTTTAAAACCAAACCTCCCATTTGATCAAGAGTTTGTGATTTAGAATAATAAGAGATGCAGTGTTGCTTCTTGTGCAGATCACTACTTTCAATATCAGTTGTCTATTTTATTGGTACAATCAAAAAGCTGTGCAGAAAGGCAATGATGCCATCAGTTATTTATGCCTATAAAGACATTGCTGTAATAACTTTTAAAAGAGCTAAGTACTGGACTCTAAGGAAAGCTGTAGAGCTCTAGTCCAGCAAGTAAAATGTAGGCATGAGTGGCACTTAGATAACCCAAAGTCTACTTTTTGTGGTTACATCACTTTTACAACATTAAACTCCCTTCTGAAGGCTCTTCAGAGGTGGAAAAATTGTTCATGTGTAGAAATAATCTTCATTCTTTACTCCCCAAAATGGGGTGGCCAGAGCCAAATAAGCAAGTGCTTATTGAGGGATATCTCCAGCCCTTGCAAACTCCAAAACCATTCCTGCCCTCTGGAAGATTTTTGTTAGGCCTAGGCCCAGACTATAATGGAATCCAGACAGACATGGAACAGTGCCCTGTGACTGGCACTGGTAGCTTGCCTATGCAGTCTTTACCCCATCTCCTGTGGCACCAATCAGGGCTGAACTCGGTGTTTGATCTCCAGACTGAATCTAGTTTAACTGAGGCATTCACAGAAAAACAGGAAACGGACAGAGGTGTCTTATGTACAGACATTTGCACTCACATATACTCCAGAACAGGATTCCAGACACCACTGTAGTGCCACCACTTCCTTTTATTTACCTGAAGAAAGCCCCAAAACACACATAGGGCTCCTCTGAATACTTCTGATATTCACCACTGACTGCAATAGAAGGTTAGGATTGTTTTATAGATCCTCTATATCATCTTGCAATGCAGTGGCCAAGTCGGAGGCGCTTGAGAAAACACTTTAGGTCTTGCCTCAGACAAATTATAGAAGAACAGTTCTTCCATAGTTCTGAAGCAACAGAGGAGAATTTGCTTTCAGGATTACTCTGGAGTTACGAGTTCTTTCCTGTCAGGGTGTTGTAACACTGGAACAGGTTGTCCAGAGAAACTCCAGGTGCCCAGTTCCTGAAAGTATTCCAGGCCAGGTTGGATCAGACTTTGAGAAAACTGATCTAGTAGAAGGTATCCCTGCCCATGGCAGGGGGTTTGGAACTAAATAAACTTTAAGGTCCCTTCCAATCCAAACCATTCTGTGATTCTACCATACAAACTGAAGAGAAGATACCTGAGAAACTTGAGTAAATTTTTGCTGGATGTCCTTCCCTGTTTGCAATAATTACAGAAGGATACTAAAACCTTTCATGTAGCTTTTATATGACAACATAAGGTTACATATATTGGGTTACATGTAACAAAACAAATTATCTAACTACTACATTAAGGCCTCGTTCTACCTATAGTCTCTCTGCACAAACCTCTTCCACATCCTTGGCAGATCTGTTATGGACTCAAAGGAATACAAAGAGGTACAACCTGTTCTAAATTAGTGTGAAACCCCTGCATCAATGCCATAGTTGTAGTTTCCCCCCGAAGTACTGTGACTTTTCCTGACTGATTTCACAGTTTTCCTGACAGCCTTCAGCACTTGGGAAACCAGGAGCCCTTCCTGAGCACTTCATGGTACTGCTTCAGTACTGCAAACCTCACTCTTGCCATTCCAATCTTACTTTACATATTGATGAATAAATATCACATTTCACCACCCAACTACTAATAATCCACAAAAATCCTGCCATCACTTTGTTTCCATAATGAAAAAAATTCTTTTAAATCTGGCCTTTCTTTGTGTGCCTTTCCTTTAGTCAACACTCATATACAGGTGATATTAAAGCACACTATGCAATCCTTTAAGACTGTAGTACCCATGGGTATGCACAAGGAAAAGTACTTCAGTATGAAAAATGAATGTAATATACTGTAGAAATAATCTCTTAATCTCAATTTTGCTTCTGAAGGATTACAGAGCAAAAATCAAATTTTATTTCATTTACTTATTTATTGCCTCCAGTTAGCTTGTGGTAACAAAATGCCTTGGAATTGCTGTCAATAAGAATTGAAAAATCTGTATGTACAAGGTTCTGTTAGGTAGCAGTGTACATATTGGGGCTGAGTTCTTTTTCCAGAAAAGATTGTCACACTGCCGATTCATCTTTTAGCTTTCTGAGTGTTCATTCAGATCATAAAAAATATTCAGGAGAAACTGATAACCTGACAATATCCATTGATGTTCCTCCTGTCCCTGACATTGCTGCAAGCCTTGTTCCCATTTCTTCAGAAAGACCATGAATCAGAGTGCCACATGATCATATTTGCAGAAACCACACAATTACCTAGGTATAGACTTATTCAAGGAATGAAGCCCTCATTTAGAATGTATGGGGCTTTGAAAATACAACAGACAGCAATAATTCAATGCATAATGTCAATTTGATATGGCATGAGACAGCCTTGTAGAGCAGATGCACTTCTGACTGGCTTTATATGTCTTTTTACCACCATGTTTGAAAATAGGCCTGGATGTAGTACCAGTAGCTTTTTGGTTTCATTCTTTGCAAGATGAAGTCTAAAGATGACAGCAGTAACTCTGAAATGCAAATTCATAATAGCCACAATATAAACTGTATTTTAATGTGTTAAAGATATCTTAACTCCCTTAAGTGAATACTCTACCAAACTTCTGAAATACTGCTGGGAGCTGCAAGATCATATGATAAACAATGCAGTATTCTTTTATTGCCCTGCCAATCCATCCTCATCCTCACCATTAAATCTTTCATTTATTCAGTTGTCTCTGTGAGTCCCTGTAAGCTTTTTCCTAAAATGGAATCCAGGGATTTTTCAGGCTCAATTTATCATACAGTAGAGTTTGAAACATCATATCTTTCCTAATAATTTATAGCTATGTGAATAATAACTTTTTTTTTCAATGACAGTGCAAACTCAGTCAAAATAGAAATATCACTAATTTATGACCACTTGTCTGGGATACAAAACTTCACAAAAATGAGTTGATGGTTTGAGTAGACCACTGTTCTCAGCAAGACTCATTACAAAAAACACTAAAAACTCAAAGATTAGACTGGGGTAGCAAAATTATATTCCTTAGATAGTCTTCTTATGATTCCAAGTCACAGGCACACCACACCAGTTCTATAGATTTGACAAAATAAATAACTCAGGCTTCATGGAAGTGTTATGAAGATGTGCTCTTTCAAACAGTTTTTTTTCAGGAGACATAATTTTCAAAGATAAGAGGTTAAAGCAAACGTTATATTAATGTTTTTAATACTGATGTTATTTGTATGCATATAGAATTTTTTCATGTATTTGTATGGCCATGCCAATAATCATATATAATTTCCTTGACTAACTAGGTATGTAACATCCTGAATATGTGGACTGTATTTGCTTGATGCCTACAGTGTTGCATGTATTATTACAGATGGCACCGTAGTTTCACCTGCTAAACATTTGTTGTGCAGTATTCAGTGTTTGTACAGTCCTTCACTGAGCTGTGCCAAAAATACTTTATGTTAACTATAAATACCAAACAGGTTAATTAAACCTGATATGAAGCATACTGAATATTGACTTGCAATACAATTAGAAAACAGCACTTAGAGCTAGGAAACATTGGTTTTGCTCCTGACTGCTCTTGATTCTGTGCTCTGGACAATGTCTCTTAATGTTTAGTCTTCCTGAGTGACATAATTACAGATTTATAGCTGCCTATATAGGCCTTAACTTTAAGGGTCAGTGGGTTCAGCTGGTTGCAAGTTCTTCTAGTCACAGGTGCTCCCTGAGGTGGAATCATGTTGCCCCAAAACCTCACTGTATCCCATTAGATTTAAGTAAGTAAGAAAAATTAAATTGCCTAAAACACCAAGGCGAAACAGCATAAGCAAAGGAGACTGGTAAACATACAGGCAGGACACTTAAAACGTTTAGTTTTTTATCAGTAATTACATCCTTAAAAGATATATTATTTAATCTAATTTAATCATTTTAGTGCACTTTCTATTATCTTTAGCTTCTTAAAAATTATTGATATTTCTTCTGGAAACTTTTCAGTTTTTTATAGATGAAAAATTGCTTGATATACTAAAAAACTAAAAATAGTCACTTTTTCCTTCCTTCAGTCTCACTAACAAGATAAAATGTTTTGCAGAAAACTTGCATGAAATCTAAAGAAGCACTAAAGTTCTGAGTCCTAAGCTCAGGCATTAAGGTCTTACGTGCAAAAGAGCTTGACAACTTTTCCCATGTCTCCTACATACAGTTTATTTGTTTATGGCTTATCAGGAAACTAAGCTTTCTGAAGGTGCTTGAAGTTGTGTTACTGAAGACAGGAAACAGCTGACAGCAAGCAAGCTGACAGATTCTTTGCTTAGAGTGCAAGAGACAGCTTTTCAGCTGAATGATGGAGGTATCTGGTTCCAGCGTTAGCCTAGAGCCCTCCACCTCAGCAAAATGCTTTAGTTTCACCCTCTACTGTGAAGTAGGATGTTTAATTCCATCCAGGAAATTCAGGAATCAAGCCTACATACATGTTGTCAGAGAATGCTCTAATTGAAGAGCTCCGCTGCAAAAAGCAGGCAGTGGCTTGTTCTTCCATAGAGTGTGCTATTTACACACTTTTTACACTCATGTTCCTGGCTGTAGTGGCATGGAAATCAAGGAGAAAGGTGGTTTACTGGCCCCTTTCGCACTCCCTATTTGCTAGTTTAGTCATTCCTTGTTTAGTCTACTAAACACTGCCACAAATCTCATCTTTTGGTATCCACCTTTCCCAGCTCACTGTCATTCAGCTTTGTCCCAGTTGTATTCCTGAAGCCAGGCCACTACATCTTCGCGCCGTCACCCTGGTTGCCATGGCAGGAAAGGCCCCGGGGGGCCCTTAGGCAGTTACATTGTCCCTATTTGTATTTTTGTCCTTTTTCTCACCCTTAGTTTTTCTGTTCACTGACTAGTTGCAAAACCTGTTTTAGGGAAAGGTCAACACCTGAAAAACGTGTATATACAACACTCATAGGAGCTGTCAAGCAGATCATCAAGCAGATGATGAAGCAGAGAAGGAAGAACCTATTAACATCCTAAGTAAACAGTATGGTGATGCAGGAACTAAAGATGTCATTGGTGCTAGAAAACATAAGAGGGATGAAGTTACTCCTTTTTCCTCTCCTTTCCTTGATGTACTAACCAAATCTTCACTCAGCTCACACAAAGAGACACACCAAAATCAAACGGTCATGGGATACAAATCTCCATAAAGCCAAGACCTTTTACTTTCCTGTGCTCAAAATACTACTTGGATCACTCTATTCCTGATAACACTTTCACACGAGAATATCAGAAGCAGCCATCATGTCGGCATGAGGACTAATTGTCAACAGATAATTTATGGGAAAGGTTTTGAATCCTTCTGCTCAGACATTTTCAATTCACAGCCAGATTCCTACTAATGAAGTAATTCACCAGGTATTTTTCACTCTTTAAGGGTGCATAAGATATTCACACATTCACACTAGAAGAGAGTAAATGATTATATCTGTTATCCCACAGTTAACTGTAGCAGCTCCTTTGAATAGAACAAAATCAATCAGTCCCACTTGTTTTCACAAGAGGCATAAAAAGTTCCCAAACTTTCAGTGAATAACTTGAAAATGCCTCACTGAATATTTTTACTTCTTCTGTCTTAGGGTTAGTCAAGCAAGATGTTCCAGCATGCAGCTGGAAGGATGATGGCCAACACTTGTACTTTTGTGTTCTGACCCCTAAAAACAGGTGTTCTATAAAGACGAATGCACTTTATACACCCAGAGATTATCAGGGTTATCAAAAAGGAACAAATGTAAAGAAAAGTTGTAGCTTATATAACAACAGCTTCGATTTTCCATCTGGAAGAAAAAGAAGTAAACCCATTATTGAATTTAAGAACAATATCAGAATAGAATTTTTGACAGTAAAAATCTGAGAGAATGTTACCTAGTTCCCCTAGCAAAAATTAAAAAATAAAAATAAAAATAAAGAAATTTAAAAAAAAAAGAGAGGAAGAGAAAAAAAGAAAGAAGATATAAGAAGCCATCATATGAAATACCAGAGAAAACAAGAGGTAGCATTTCAGTTTGTTGCAGGCATAGAATATAGTATCATAGAATGGTTTGGCTTGGAAGGGACCCTAAATTTCGTCTTGTTCCAGGCCTCTTGCCATGGGCAGGGAACCTTCCACAAGGCAAGGTTACTCAAGAGCCTCGTCTAGCCTTTAACACTGCCAGGGACAGACAGTTCACAAAATCTTTTGATTGATAGATTTTGGTTTTTTTAGTACAGATGTATAATAGAGGATGAACAGAGAGAACACTAAGAGAAAACAATCTGTCTAAAAGTCATGCAGCTATCACTAAATGTCCAGAGGCTTGACTAGACCTCTCCTTTTTAGGGTGGCCAGATGAATAAACTAATGAAAGGCAAAACTGAAGCAACAGGTGTACTCAATGTATGCCCTAACAAGCTTGTTTATAAATAAACTGAAAATTTGCCTTCAGCCTTGAGTGGTGGAAAGCAAAAATTTAGTAAAGAATGACGTTCCATCATTGCCTTGCTCTGCTCATGAGTGAGTGTAGGAATTATGTACTCTGCCTCAGATTCACATGGAATAACTTAATTTTTTTTCTCAGTCATGAAAATATATATTTATTGAAAAGCAATATACTGTTTCTTTTCAGCACTTAGGGTTTTTTCACCTCTATGCAATAATTGGTACCATGTAGAAACTCATCACTGTACCCCTGCTAAGACAGGAAACAAGGCCTTAAAACTCACTATATTGAATTTTCTAAAAGACATCAGTGTGGCAGACTGATTTTTCATTGAAGTGGAGTAGGATAAAAGACTAAGGAATTACTCATCCTGCTGAGGTACTGTCCATGCAGTGCAGCAGTTGCCTGTAGTGCTTTGTTTAAAGATGTATCTTTGTAAAGGCTTCCAAACATTCAAAATACAACTCCTTTTGCAATTATTTCAATTTCAGTAGGATCTGCAGTGCTGTGTTTTCTTCCAAAATCAGAGGAAAATACGGTTCTGTCTATGAAAAAAATCTACAAAATCAACAAGACAAGATTCCTCTGATGCTGAATTATATGGCTCTGGTGTAGTTATTCCTGTTACTATGAAGGACCAGGCAGACTCATTAATGCACAATGCAGTGATCACTCAGGATACTCGTGCAGAGGGTTGAGGAAAGCCAGTGGCTTGCTTGTTGGTGTGCTACTCTCAGAGGTCAGAGGCCAGCTGTATCTAGTGCCCATCTGAAAAGCTCTGGGCGTTGGCTCAGGCTGTGAAGCCAGCAAGTCCAAGCAGCTCAACTGAACACTGCACCAACTCTCTCTATTTACCTAGGAGCAAAGTAGTAGAAATACCATCAAACTGGGCCATGGAAAGAGAAAACAATTGAGCAGTAAAGATGATCATTGTCCCAGTGCTTCACATAATTTTCTGGCTTGCCTTTTAAAGTCCTTGAGTTACCTTGACAGACACACTGCCACAACACTTTGCTCTATCCCTGTAACTCTCTACAATGAAAGCAAAATTGAGAGATCATACAGCACATTGATTATGAGCAGAGGCTGGAAACACAGGAGTCTGATACAGGTTAACACGTGGCCAATCTTATAAGCTATGTGCTAATGTATC